>JAJOOH010012884.1:0-22752 GCA_029582605.1 Solanum gracilifrons
GATGAATTCATTCCTCTAGATTGATTGTAGTTGGATTCTGCACCTTGTCCACCCTTTTTGAACTTCCAATCCTCAGGATAACCAACTAGTTTGAAACAGTTTTTCTTAGTATGACCATATATCTTACAATGATCACAAAATAGGTTCCAGTTTACTTTCTTTTTTGTATTGTAATTTCCTCTCCCAGTATTCACTGATGAATCGTCTTTATCTCCTTCAAAACGATTGTTTCTAGAATAATTCCCTTTACCTGCATATAGAGCTGTAGCTTCAACCATATCTCCACCAGTACGCATGCTCGAAGTGACTCTTTGAGACTCATCTGCCATTATCATGGCATATGCCTTACTAACACTTGGCAAATGGATCATCATTTAGATCTGACTACGTGCATGTCCATACGTCTCATTCAAACCCATTAAAAATGTAAATAATCGCAAATACTGCATGTGATCCACATAACTTTTGGATTTCTCACAAACGCAGGAAGGTGGGGGTACAATTGCATCAAATTCATCCCACATTAATCGCAGTTTGGTAAAATAGGCTGAGACAGTTAAATTACCTTGATGAATTGTACAAATTTCTCTGTGGAGTTGATAGATTCTCGATCCATCAATTTTATCAAATCTCTCCTTCAGATCTGCCCACACTATTGCAGCATCTGATGCATAGACGATCCCACTCAAGAGCTCTTTTGAAACTGTGTTCATTATCCATGCAAGCACAAAGGCATTGCACTTCTCCCACTGCTCTGCAAGTTCTAGATTATAATCACATCTTTTACAAGTTCCAAGGACAAATCCCAGTTTACTCTTTGCCCTAAGGTTAATCGCCATAGATCTACTCCATAGTGAGTAATTCTCTGCTCCAGTGAGTTGAACTGTGGTCAGAATACTGCCAGGAGTATCTGACGGATGAAGATAGAGAGGATGATTCCTCTTCGACTCAATCACTTCAAGTGTTACAGGTACATCAATTCCAGCTGCCGATTCTTCAGTCATAACAACCATTGTTGCGTCTACATAAGAAACTCCACAATCGAATCGTAAACTCGAATCAAACAATTATTGATTTACTGTGGCTCTGATACCATATAGTAATCAGAGAAGGGAAGAGGAAGAAGCTTCTAGTATTTCATACATGAAGAAGTGAATTACAATGAATGGTATAAAGCATACATATATACAGGTTGTTGACATTACTAACAAACTAACTCTGTAACTAACTCTGTAACTAATTTGTAACTAACTGATCATTTATGAATTAACTATAATTAATTAACTACTTAACTAGTCACCAACTTTAATAAGAAGCCAACATCAAATTCAACATCCTTATCGCAAGTGGCATTCCAGGACAAATCCTCCTCCATGCACCAAATGGAATAAACTCAAAATCCCTATCTTTATAATCCATGCTAGATTCGATGAATCTTTCAGGCAGAAACTCTAGTGGCTTGGCTTTTTCCAATACTTTGGATCTCTTCCCATTGACCAAACATTCACAAAAACCTGACTGTTTTTGGGCACGTTGAAGCTCAACACTTGTATGTCGTGTTGGGTTTTGTGCGGTAAGAGTAATGGAACTGCTGGATGAAGTCTCATTGTTTCTTTTACAACTGCTTGAAGATATGGGAGTTTGTTGATGTCCAATTTTTTAACTGCTTTTTCTATGCCTATTTGTTGTCGTACTTTGTTGAGTTCTTCAGGATTTCGAAGAACCTCTGTTGGAAAAGACAAGGCACTAACAAAAATATCAAACAGGATAGCAGCATAATAATACCGAAATCTAAACTTTCCCTTTTAATTTGAACTAAGAGGAGACGAACCAAATCAAGCAGAAGAATGGACAGCAAGTATATCAACCAAACTAAAGCAATAAGATAAGAACAAGCCAATCACACAAGACACAACGATTTACGTGGAAAACCCTTCGATGTAAAGAGTAAAAAATCACAGGACCAAAAGCTCCACTATAAACACCAAGAGTTACAAAATTGTTCTCCAAAATTGGCCACAAAACAAGCACCAAACAACGAGCAACAACAAATCAAGATTGCACCAAAACTAGAGAATTAAAGAAAAGATTTTACCCCAAAACGCGCTACTGTTCACGCCCTCAAATCAGAAGCTACAGACCTCCAAATCCGATGTCCACCGTTGAATTGCAAGAACTAGATACTAAAAACTCCCAGTTCAAATTTGAGCACGATCCAACGGTTAACGAAGCGGCAAACTCTGTCTGAAGCGGACTATCTGAGCAGAAAATTTTCAGAAGCATAAACGAGATTTTTTCTCTTTTTCTCTCAATCTCTAAAACGAATTTCTCTTGATTTTTCTCTCTTGTGTTTCTAAAAATAAGACCAAATAAGTCTTATATATGCCACATAATATTTGGGTTATGGACTAAAGTGGGCTGGTCCTAATAAGACTTTTATTTATCCACATAGAAAGAAAAAAAAATCCTAAACCCAACAGTTCTGTAATTGCCCATTCTGTTGTTGAGGCTGATCTGTTGATGTATCACTTCCCGCAATGAACAAATCCTGACATATTATATCAACACACATATATAGTCACTTAATAAAATCAGTACATTAGTGTTCTATCTAAATTTAAACACTTACAAGGATAAGTGGCTTGATAGTTTTCCTATCAAATCCAGAATCTTCAACTTCACATTGATCAAGAAGTACATCCAAAAAATCTCCGTATATCTTAATCATCTGGCCAATCTTTCTATCATCTAATCTCTTCTCAATAAGTTGTTCAAATTTCTTGTGCAACCTTAAATACGCTGGCCATATACGCCTCCGTACTCCTTGCAAATCTAATCACTTTAGTACCGGAAAATAATCAGACAAATTTGGTACCCCAGACTCCTCCATAATCGTCCATACCAATTCCTTAAACTCATGAGCCTTTTTAAATTTCGGATCCACCATATCGATTGAAAAAATCGTGTTCAATATTAAATTCAACGTGGTTGCGAACGCGACCCGTCCAATATCAACAGCGGAGCCACTCTCGCACTGGCTCCTTATATGGTTCACTAGGCGTTCCGCCTTTTGGTGGAGTAGCTCTTGAAGTGAATCGAGTTTTTGGTTAGTGAACATTTGCGTGTTACTTATTCTTCTCTTGATTTGGTTGGGAGGCGACCGCATCGGGAACCGTGTGATTTTGTCGTGTTTTTGGAGGATTTTTTTTGGCTGTTTGGAGAGGACGCTATAACGGTGGTGATTGAGCCGAGTTTTAAAGTCATGAGAGGGCCGTGAATTTTGGCTAGCTTGGCTAGTGATTGGTTCGGTCTTGAGCCGAGTTGGAGGAGTGAACCGATTATTGGGAGACCAGTAGGACCGGGTGGTACCTTTTTGCTGGATTTGAAATAGAGATATGGTTTGATGAAGAACCAGAAGAAAATTAGTGAGATGAAAACGAATAGGATGGGAAGTTCTATTATTTTCTCTTCAATTCTTGTCCAGTCTAAGTTAATAGATTACAAAAATAGGACTTGTGTAGAGCTTATTTAGATATACATGTGTTTTGATCTATTTAGGGATAAGCTTGAGCCTATCTCAGAAAAAGGAATCTAATCCAACCGAAAAGTGGATCGACTATACAATGCTACGTACCACTAGTGTCATGTTGCAAGTGAGTTAATATAACACGAGTGGCTCATCTGCCATATTGTGTCGACAACTTTCTATAATCTATCCACAAAGATTATTTTGAAATGTTAGATAATGTCAGTAATCTCTCACATATTTCAAGACTTGTGTTGGATTTGTATGGTTTAAAACTTTAAATACAGCAAATTTGATATCTTTTACTTATGAAATCAAATTTAGATCCAGAATTATAAGTGATGTTGACATTCATGGATGTGAATGTTCTAGAAGCTAAGCAGAGAAAAAAGAAGAAGCTGAAAGAGAATATCAATTCACATACATTCCAACTTATTGAATCAGTTACACATCAATAGCATTTCTACAATCTGAATTAAGCTTCAATTAGTAAACCTCTTAGTTGTCACTCTAACTCACTAGCTAACTAACTTCTAACCACTTCTTAATAGCTTGAGTTACTACTAACTCATCTGTAGTTACATCAACTTGCCTCTTGGTTTAACACCCCCTCTCGAGTTGATGGTTGAAACAGGTTCTTAAGTCCAATTTTACTCACTAGCTAAATATTCATGTTGAGATCTTCCCAAGCCTTTTGTAAGTATGTCTGCCAGTTGCTCTTCTGTTGATACATGATCAGTTCTAATCATGCCTTGAGTGATTCTTTCGACCTATTTGAATTGCAACTTTACTATCACACATTAGGTCTATAGGCAGAGGCGAATCCAGGATTTCAAGAAAACGGGTGCACCATTGCTTTAGAATTTCATTTTTTTTTAAACGAGTGTTATTAGTTACTAAAGAAAATTGAAGTGAATTGTGGCTGGCTGGGATTGAACTCAGGACCTTGGTGTTAAAATCTAGCTGTCAAACCAGTAAACCATCCAACAACTTTAAGAACGAGTTCAACAAGTGTTTATTTAATATGTTCTTTAATAATTATACAAGTAATATATCGAGTTTAGTCGAAGGACCACGGGTTCGGGTGACCCAATTTTTACACATAAATTCGCCACTGTTTATAGGTTGTTTAATATGGACTCCCAATTCTCTGAACAACCCTATCAGCCAAGTAAGTTCTGCAGTACAAGCAACCATGCTTTTAAACTCAGCTTCAGCTGAACTTCTTGACACAGTTTCTTGTTTCTTGGACTTCTAGGATATTACAGCTCCACCAAACTTCACTAAATACCAGTAACATATTTTCTTGTTTCCAGACAAGCACCCCAGTCTAAATCACAATAGGCAAATAATTGACTAGTAGCTTTGAGCCCTTGATATATCTTACAACTCTCAGTGCAGCTTCCATATAAGATCTTTTTGGATAATACATGTATTGGCTAAGGACTTGAACTGCAAAAGCTATGTCCAAGCTGGTCATTGTTAGGTACAAAAGCTTCCCCACTAGCCTTTGATATGCTGTAGGATCTCTCAAAATTTCATCATTGTGTCCTGTCTTGGTAGATATATTTTTGTCATATTCCACAGAAGTCAATTTCTGATTAACTTCAAGTAGTGCATTGACTGGCTTTGATCCACTCAAACCAGTTTCTGAAACTAACTCTAATGCATATTTTCTTTGGCATATCATGATTCCCTCTTGTGATCTGGCTACTTCAATCCCCAAGAAGAACTTAGGTTCTCCAAGATCTTTCATCTTGAATTTGTGCTTCAAATCTTCCCTTGTTTTTATTGATCAAGATTAGATTATTTCCAGTAACTAGTAAGTCATCTACATACACTAGAATTATCACTAACTCTTCTCCTGACTTCTTGGTAAACAAAGAGTAGTCATAGTGACTTTGAGTGAATCCCATCTGAATAAGAGCATCGGTTAGTTTCTTATTCCATTGTCTTGGAGCTTGTTTAAGTCCATACAACGACTTATGAAGTTTGCAGACCATCTTAGACATCCAAGTTGCAAGTGCGATTAAAGATCTGACGGTTACCATTTTTGCAACAGGAGAAAAAGTCTCAGAGTAATTTATACCAGCTTGTTGGCTATGACCCTTTGCTACCAAACGAGCCTTGTACCTTTCCACTTCACCAGAGATTTATATTTCACCTTGTACACCCACTTACAGCCAATAGGAACCTTACCAAGAGGAAGTTCTACAACAGACCAGGTGTGATTGGATTATAATGCATCTATTTCAAGTTGCATAGATGCTAAAGGACAAACAATGCATACATGATCTGCAAGGACCAAATGTTTAAGACTTTCATGCTTCTTGAGCACCTCCAAGGAGCATGGCCTAATCGTTTATGCCATAAACTGCTAGAATCAGACCTTTGGTTAACAAAACTTGCACAACTATAAGAAGAACATTGTTGAGATTGAGTGACAGTCTTATCCTTCAACACATATAACCCCTGACTCTCTCTACCAATCCCCTTCACCATGCCAGCGTAGAGATCCTGAAACAAGCAGAAGTTAGGAAAAATGCCACGGAGCATTGTAATTCCTTAGTCAACTTGGAAACTGATAGCAAATTAAATTGGAAATCTGGTAGAAACAGAACATTAGTGATCATATTATTTAAAACATGGGAGCTTCCAGTATGAGATACTTGTACTGTCCTTCCTGTAGGTAGATAAACCTTGCTCTTCTCAGGATTTGAAACTTCAGTATAATTAGATAGCATATGATAATTTGAGGTCATATGATTGGATGCACCTGTATCGACTATCCAACTAGTATCTACATTACTAGGAAATGAAGCAGTCTGTATACTTGCATTAGCAGTCTGAGTGGGAACTATCTCCTCATTACTTTTGCTAAGCATCTGAATAATCTGAGTGTATTGCTCTTGAGTGAAATATGGAGGAAGTGAACCATGTGAGCCTGCACTGGATTGAGTGGTTCCTAGATTGCATTAAGCTGCTGTCTCATAATCACTAGAACAGTTCACTCCGGATTCAGAATTACCACAACTTCCTACTTAATTAGCAAACACTTTTTTCTTCTTAGATGAGGGCCACTCAGGTGGATACCCAATCAGTTTGTAACACTGCTCTTTGGTGTGACCATTATAGTTGCAATACTCACATATTATTGAGCTCTTCTTTGGTGGTCTAACTCCACTGGCAGAGGCATCCTGCCTGAGTAGTTCCCTCCAAAATTGGTGCCTTCTCCTGAAAAGTTTCTCCCTGAATTCATATTACCTCCGCTATAGTTATTCCTACCATTATTTACTCTAGTTCTTTCTTTATGACTGAAAAAACATGCTCCTTTAATAGACTCAGCTACCTGACTTACTGGTGATAAACTAGCTATGGATCTCTGACTTTCCTGACTAATTACCGGTTAGTAGGCCTTATTTAGAGTAGGAAGCGGAGACATCATTAGAAGTTGACTTCTACATTGAGCATATGTTTCATTAAGGCCCATAAGAAACTGTAAAAGTCTCTGATAGCCACAGTGTTGAGAGTAATTGCGAGATTCAGGACAATTACACCTTAGACATAGCATGAGTGCATCAAATTCGTCCCAGAGAGTTCTCATTTTAGAGAAATAGTCAGATACAGACTGAGTTCCTTATGTAAGAGTAACAATCTCCCTATGAAGATAGAATATTGTAGAACCATTAATAGTATCAAATCTCTCCTGTAAATCAAGCCACACCTTGTGAGCATTCAAAGCATAGATAATGCTGCTCAGAAGATCAGATTTCACAGCATTCATGATCCATGACAACACTACAATATTCACTTTCTCCCGTTGATCATGTAAGGATGCATCAAACTTATCTTTAGTTTGTCTTCCATCGACAAATCCTAGTTTACTCTTTCCTAGCAGACCTAATTTCATAGATCTGCTCCACAGAGCATAATTTGCAGATCTAGTGAGCTGAAGAGAAACAAGAGAGCTACCTGGAGTATCATTTGGATGTAGAAACAGAGGGTGATTGTGATCAATCACATCTCGATTTGTGCCTAGAACAAAAGAAGACGCAGGATCAGTGTTTACAACATCCATCACCATGATCGATATCTTCCTGCTATGCTGAAACTGATGAACTGAGCTTTAGACGATCCTTCTTGCTGATCAAGGCTCTGATACCATGTTAACATTCATGGATGTGAATGTTCTAGAAGCTAAGCAGAGAAAAAAGAAGAAGCTGAAAGAGAATCTCAATTCACATGCATTCCAACTTATTGAATCAGTTACACATCAATAGTATTTATACAATCTGAATTAAGCTTCCATTAGTAAACCTCTTAGCTGTCACTCTAACTCACTAGATAACTAACTTCTAACCACTTCTTAACAACTTGAGTTACTACTAACTCATTTGTAGTTACATCAACTTGCCTCTTGGTTTAACAAGTGAAATATAGAGAATTAAAGAATGAAATTTATTTTTGGAAGGGAGTGTATGGTTTCGCATTAAATAAACTTTATGCAACAAAAATTTGAATTAATCAGGTCAAAAAATTCAAAAAGCTTGGGGGGTAAACATTTTTTTCAAAAAAAGTTTGTCTTCTTGATTAGTTTTCGACCTAATATTTAATATCTATTTTGAGGCTTTGACTACTCCTACTTCCCGCTAAGTAAAAATATTAAAGAATTTTTTTTTCATAAATATATATATCAATTCTTTTTAAACTCCAAAAATTTAAACTTGAGATCAACTTAATAATAATGGATTATATCTGCACAACCACAGAGAAAGATATCACTTAGTGTTAGTCACCATTCACCAACACCTAGAATATCCGATCTTATAACCAAAATTGATCCAAAAATCAAACTAGTTGTAACTTTTGAGAATCAAAAGGGCATTCATTACGTAAAAGGGCACGTTAAGAATCTCATACATGCTCAGAAAGGGATAAAGCCATTAAGATAAACAAAGACTTCAAAATATACAGTCTAACCTTGTTTTATTCCATACACTACCATAAAAATAACTTTTAATGGCAATAAATATAGACATTAATAAAGAGTGTTAAAACCTTTATCGACATTAGTTAAGTGTCATTAGAATCAATGTCGCTAAAGGCTTTAAGGACATATACGAAGAGTGTTAATTACCGCTAAAAATACATATTTAGCGATAATTAAACTATTGATATTAATTAATTGTTTGATGTAGTGATACTAGGTATTGCAACAAGAGGAATAGCCTTCCTTAAAGTAACTCCAAACTGTTCCTCCATGTCCAATTTCTCCGGTGTCATTCCATCTGCTAACTTCCAATTAAATGGTTGAATAATAGAAGCCAATATCAAATTCACCATTCTTATAGCCAGCGGCATTCCTGGACATATTCTCCTACCCGCGCCAAACGGTATAAACTCAAAATCTCCACCTTTATAATCCAGACTAGATTCCATGAATCTTAGAGGCAGAAACTCTAGTGGCCTTTCCCATGTCTTGGGATCTCTTCCAATGACCCAAGCGTTCACTAAAACTTGACTGTCCTTAGGCACGGTAAAGCCTAACACTTGTACATCGTGTTGGGCTTTGTGAGGTAAGAGTAATGGAGCTGCTGGATGAAGTCTCATGGTTTCTTTTACAACTGCTTGAAGGTATGGGAGTTTGTCCATGTCTGATTCTTTAACTGCCCTTTCTGTTCCTATTTGTTGGATAATTTCTTGTCGTACTTTGTTGAGTTCTTCAGGTTTTCGAAGAAGTTCTGCCATTGCCCATTCTACAGTTAGAGCCGATGTGTCACTTCCAGCAATAAATAAATCCTGTCAATGGCACACAAATATAAGTCAAAGCCAAAAAAAACACAAATTTAATCTAAGAAAAAACACTTACAAGGATAATCGGCTTGATAGTTTTACTATCAAATCCAGAACCTTCATCTTTACAATAATCAAGTAGTACATCCAAAAAATCTCCGTCTCTCTTTATCATCTGGCCAGACCCTCTAGCTTCTACTCTCTTCTCAATATTTTCTTCAAATATTTCATGCAACCTTAAATACGCTGGCCTTATACGCCTCCGTACTCCTTGCAAATCTAACCACTTTAAAACCGGAAAAAAATCAGACAGATTTGGTACCCCGGCATCTTCCATAATCGTCCATACCAATTCCTTAAACTCATGAGCTTTTCTAAATTCCGGATCCACCATATCGATCGAAAAAATCATGTTCGATATTAAATTCAACGTGGTCGTGAACGCCACGCGTCCTATATCAACAGCCGAGTCACTCTCACACTGGCTCCTTATATGGCTCACTAGTTGTTCCGCCTTTTGGTGACGAAGCTCTTGAAGTAAATCAAGCCTTTGGTTATTGAACATTTGCGTGTTACATATTCTTCTCTTGTTCCTCCACATGTTGTCGGGCGAGATCCATGACAATGTGGCTTCCTGATTCGGTTGGGAAGAGACCGCATCGGGAATTGTGCGAGCCGAGAATGTTTTGTCGTGTTTTTGGAGGATTTCTTTGGCTGTTTCGGAGGAGGAGGCTATAACGGTGGTGATCGAGCCGAGTTTCAGAGTCATGAGAGGGCCGTGGATTTTGGCTAGCTTAGCTAGTGAATGGTTGGGTTTTGAGCCGAGTTGGAGGAGTGAGCCGATTATCGGGAGGCCAGTAGGACCAGGTGGTAGCTTCCTGGTGGATTTAGTATTGTGAATTAACAGTGTGATGAAGAAACAACAGAAAATTAGTGAGATGGAGAAGACAAGGATGGGAAGTTCCATTATTTTTTCTTCAATTTTTCGCAGCCGAACATTGATTTGACTTGTATGGTGATTAAAAAAGGCTCCCTAGTTCCCCACTAGGAAGTATTTATTTTCGTTCATTTAGCTGGATTATTCTGGTTTGTTACTTGTTAATTCGCATTAATTCCTAGTAATAGACTAGTAATTTTTCTTCTATGCTAAGTACTTGGTTTAGCTCAATAATTTTAGGTACACCCAACTTATGCAACTTTTCTACTCTATTAATTAGGAGATTATATGGACCGTAAATATTTTCTCAAATTCATATTAAGTGAATTGTAAGAGTATGCCATATTTTTTTATGAAAAATATTTAAAGACTATTTTTTATTATTATCCTTGTGATTGTTCTTAAACTTTTCTCCTAAAAAATGTAAAGTAGATAAGAAGCTCATTAAATGAAGGGTAAATATAAAAAAATGTCTCAACAATTCTTAGACTTTAAATAATTCAATTATTTTGAACTATAAAAAGGGTCTCAATAATTTGTTTAATATGGACCAGAACAAAAATGTTTAGACTGCATGTTTATTTCAATCTGTTTGGCTTGATTTAGAGTACAACTGTCAAACCACTAACAAATGTTTGGTTTGATTTCAGATATAAATTCTTTAATTTTGAAATAAAATTTACATATTTAATAAATATAGAAAAGTACAACCACCACGGCGCCATCCTCCCCTCTCCTCTCCTTCTTTTCTCCATTTTTTTTCTTCTTTCTTTTGCTCTGAAAATTATAGGGCACTAAATTTGTTATCTATGAACAGTGGCGTAGCCACGTGGTAGTAAAAAAAATATATCATATATACAAGTAAAAAGATATACAAAATAATTAAATAACATATTTTGAACACCCTTAACATAACAAACTGTTATAGCCCAATAATTTCACCTCTTTGAAATGAGTAAATGCTATGAACCCCAATTAGTGGTAAATGAATATATAGTTGATATCAAATCAAGTACTAAAAAGTGTTGTAGCTAAATCCAAAGGAGCAAAAAAGTAATCAAACCCATCATCATGATGCAAAGGAGGATAGATGGTTTTCCATCCAATTGAAGGATATGGATGGTAAAATTATTGACAATCACGTAATATAACAAAGGATAAAACTAACCGTTTAATAAAAATTGAGGGATAATTTCGACCGTTCTCCGCTACATTTAAAAAATAAAAAAAAAGCTATAGCAGAGACGGTTGCTGGCACAGAAATTAAAGGGACCCAGATGAGCAGAGAGAGACAAGAATGAAAGAAATAATAAAGATTGCGTATCTAACAGAGACAAGTGTACCCACTTAAACTAAAACAACACATGACACTTCATCTAAGTTCCACCGTCTTTCTTTCTACTTATCGTTTTCCTCATTTTAATTTGTTTTAAAACAATATGACAATTTTTAGGTTTGAATTCAATGCCTAATTAAACAATGCTATATAAAGTAAAACGAAAAGAGAAATTATTAATGATTCTTTAACCAACGTACTTAGAGTCCGTTTGAATTGGCTTAAAAAAATAGTTTTTAAGTTAAAAATAATAAGTTAAACTCAAATGACTTCTAAGTCAAAAATAAAAAATAGGGGAAGATCTACTTTTTATTTTTGACTTATTTTAAGTCATTTTAAACTTATTCGATGTAATTTTTACCTTGTCAAATACTTTTCAACTTATTTTAAGTCATTTTTGACTTATTTTAAATTATCTTTTATATTTACCAAACACTTTCAAAAATCAAGAACTGACTTAAAAGTAGATTTGATCAACTTTTAATCCAATCTAAACACCCACTTATTCATTTTTTTTAACTCCCAAAATTAAGTAGTATTATTGACTCACCGAATCCACACAAAACCCGACTAGCCAAGCTAACTTGTTACGTGCCTGTTTTTTCTTTCTTTTCCGGATTACAAATTTGTACATACAAATTTTTGTTTTGTATTAAAAGTATTGATGAATTTAGTTGAACTTTACATGTGAAAAAAGAAGAAGATCAAGAGTCAAGAGGCAAATATGGTGGGCATTTTTTCAAGATTTTCTGTGAGCAGAGCTGGCCATCGTCGAACTCAAAGTGCACTTGTATGTAAATAAATTGTCTTCTGGTTGACTGATTCTTGGCGTTTTTGTTTTTGTTTTCAGTCTCTATATTGTGCTAATTTACGAAATCTTTTGTAGCGCCTAGTCTTACTTTTGGTCTGATTACATCTAATAAAAGTTTGTTCTGATTCTTCTATTCCACCATGAATTGACATGATAATTAAACTCGTCATATTGGTATTTAGTTGTTAAGTTATTTAACGTATGATTAGAAAACATAGCATTAATATGAGAATCGCTCTCAACTGAAAATTTCTCTGTTAGAAAGCCATTTAGGACTTGTTTCCTAAGCGCGCCGCGGAGATTTAGGTATAGAAATTTTATGATGTAATTTCATTGCAGGATGAAAGGGAAGTGTTTCCCCCAAATTCAGAGGCTACTATAGACAGGGCTTCCTCTGGGCCTCATGGTATTGAATTTGCAGTTGAGTTCAAGCCAGTTAAACACCCCTCTGAGCCTCTTGAGATTGATCGACCAATTCAATGTCCCTTTCCAGAACCTTCAGTACTAAATGTAAGGTCTTCAACTCACCCTATATGTCTCTGTAGTCATGTGAATATGTTCTATCGAGTATGTGTAAATACTCGTCTCTAGAGGTGGATTCAAAATTTAAAGTTAATGATTTCAAGACACTTTTTTTTTTTTTTTTGAATTTATAGGTCCAAAACTTAATATTTGTATTTTGAATACTCCCGGCTCCTTCATTTTACTTGCTAACTGGAATTTGTATAATTCTTGACTTACAGGAGGGAAGAATATGGAAGGAGAGAGGGTCTTCTGTGCGAATTAGAAGGCCTGAAGGAAGAGCTACCGACTCTATGGCAACTCGAACAATACCCATGAATCGGGTTATTCTTCCATCAATGAGTGCACCTGAACATAGTCTGCTTAAATTGTTGGAGGAATCTGGGATTTGTTGATGGATTGCTCAACTTTGTCAAGGTACTATTGCTATGCCAAAGAAGCATGATGGTATTGTGTGTGTAAAAAATCAAACACAGTTGCATGTAAATTTCTATAATAATGTTAGAAAGATTTCCTTTGTACCGTAGACAATACTATGTTTTATGTTAGTGTTGTATCTTTTACATTATTATCTATTGATTCTATGATACAACTCAAAAAATGTATGGTCCAAATACTTGAACCCAACTCATTTCCGTTTCACTTGTCAACTCTTCTTAGCTGTGCTTTGTGCAAAAATCTTGGAGAATTATCTGAATATTCTTCATGGATATAATATTCCACCAACAAAATTACTAAGGACCTGGTATGGGCTGTATGTTTTTTTTTTGATGAGCAAAAATAAATTATGGGATGTATGCTAATGAGTTGATATTCAAAACATAACTAGAACTAAAGAAATAACACAACTCTTCGTTCATTGAATAAGTATGATACATAGTACATCCTCTCAAAAGATAAACAAATTAAAAGAATCATCTTTCATCAAACCTTAATAGCTTAACAATGACGCTAAGACAAAAAGAGCTAGCAATTTTTAAAAATATCTAAGCAAGATACCACATGCATTACATTTGCGAACTTTCCAGCCTTCCCTTTAATGGCGCCTCAGTGAATACCCAGATTTTTGAAAATCCTTTCTAGGACTGAATAAATCATGGCCGTGGTTAAAGGTAGCCGGTTGTTTCTCCATACTTTTACAGCCTTAGCATCACCCTTTTTTCAGTCCACCCTAACAACAAGCATATAACATGGATGATAAGAAATAGAGAAGCCCAGATTTTTATGCGATCAACCTTTGTAGAGACATAATATACCATCACTCAGCAGACCTCTATATCTCACATCTCTTAACCTATGTGATGCAAGGAAGCTACAACAATAGGAATGTAGAAAGAAATGAAAGAAAAAGAAGATGCAACCGGATCCCTCACATTCTAGGACGAGTCTATCACGAAGACGGATTACTGTCACCATAATGATTCACTTAATCTAAGTCTCCCCTGTAAGCCCACTGTATTTTACCTATTAAATATCTTAACAAAGTGGCAGACTGTTCTTCAAAAAAAATATACCGTTTCTGCTGGAACTGATGAATAAATTTGGACAGCTGGGCTTGCACCTAAATTGTTGGAGTTGGTCAATAATGGGATGCATGAAGTGAAATAGCAAGATACAAGATTGCAACTCTCTCCTGGGGTTGGTCAATAGATAGACTGCATGACGCAAAGGAGCACGATATATGCTTTTTTAAAACTTTGTTATTGTCTCGCATAATTAGAGTTTTGACACCAACTTACATAGATATAACTCACAGAAGGATAGCAAAATAACACCATTAAAGTAAGGTTAAAGATAATATTCCAAATTAGTCCTGTAAAAGTAATAAATACAGGAACTATTTATAATTTGTTTACTACATAGAATGTAACTTTACGGGCATGGAGACTTGAGCTAAAAGGCCTCAACAGAAAATACGAGGGAGGTACTCACTTTAGAAGTGTAAACTCCATTTACGATGGCAGCAATATGTCCAGCTGGAACAAGTTAGCTCAGCTATTAGATTTGATGGCACTGGCACCATTACAAGATTGACCATTTCTTTGTGAAAGTCTAGCAGGCTTCTTAGAGTAGCAAGAATTCCACTCCCCACCATCCTGAGCATAATAATCCATCGGATAATCCACTTGCGACTCTTCCTTCACTTTCTCACCATCATTATCACAAGCACCACAAGATTCATTCTTTGAACACTTCATATCTTCATCACAACATATATCTGAATTCACTGATGTCTTCCTCTCCCACCACCCAGACAAATCACCCAATGCAATCTCCGCCTCAAATGGCGTTAGCAAAGGCTTTTTAAACGCATCTCCCCAATCAATTGACAACCTCGGACAAGCAATCTGAATCCAAGCATCCACTGCATCCTCAAACAATGCAATCCTAGTAGGAGATATCTCCGACATCAACACAACTGTCCAAGTCATCCCCTTTTCCGACATCTTCTTCTCTAACCTATCCAATATCCTTGGATTCCCTTGCCTACCTAATGTCCCAAGCACTATCCCCCAATTCTTCACCCCCCTCGCTTTCTCAATTGCTCTCTTCCTCTCCTCCTTCATTCCCTTATGATCATACTCCTCCACAAACAACTTCCCTATAAATGGATCATATCTATAAGTCTTTATCCCCGGATTCGCTATCATAAACGCCTCCAAATGAAACCTACCGTCAGCCACAAATACCAAAACCACATTCTCCCCATCAGAAAACCTGTTCTTAACACTGGGGGCAGTACAGCCGAGTACCTCCCCAGCCGATAACGGTTTAGCTTGAGGAATCAAAATACTAAACCCCAATTTTTCAAGTTCGGGCTTAACCGCCCGAATTGCAGAAGCAAATTGAATTGTTCCAGCCATAATGATATTGTCATACGTATCAGAATTATAAAAATTGAGTTTGAGTTCATTCAACAACCTGTGAACATCAATCGAGATTTCGACGAATATATGAAGGCATGGGATAGTGGTGGAATCAATAGGCACGAGGCAGCTATGGCCGAAATGAATGAGGAGATCAGCGGAAAGAGCTCCTGCCGAGAGATCGTCGACGCAACACGCGCCGAAAGTCACATCGCCGAGGATGAAACAGTGAGTGGCGGAAGTGAATGTGGAGAGTATATCGGAGATAATGAGTGAGTACATGAGGAGACCCTCAGGGAACTGCAGGGCCACGCGCTTGGCACCTGAAGTCCGTACTCGCCATACGCACTTGTGGATTTCAAAGTTGTAGTTTTGAGGTAGAAGTGATATGGCGGCGTTGAGTGCTGCATCGTTTAGGATGGAGTCTGGTATTTGGTTCTTCACGAACCGCTTCGGACGTGACCGAGTTGACTGCTGATCTCCGGCGTTAACTGCGGTCGTCGCCGCCGCCGCCGGAGTAGGGTTCAGTGGGAGAAGGTCGCCGTGTTCTTTCTCCATAGTTTGTTAACTGGCGGTGTCGATGTAATGGATAGAGACTGAATTTTGTATAAATACTGTGATTAAAGGCTAATTAGGGATCTCTAGTATCCAAACACCTCTTTCCCTTTGTTTTTCTTACTTTTACTTTTTAGTCCAATAAAGAATATTTGAATAACTTGGTTATTCATATATTAATTTTATATCATGTTTAGTTTGTAAATAGGATAAAAGTTATTTATTTATTAATTATACAATTTTTGAACCAGACAGCTTAATGATACCACAAATGAGTATATATATATATATATATATATATATATATTCTTATAGCATCATTGACTAATGAGTAATTTCTCAACAAGAAATTTTAATGATACCAATACATTTAGTATCAATTAAGCAAAATTATTAATTTTAATGATATCAATAGTCCAATATAGTATATATATACTGATTTAGCATCAGTTTTAAAAAAAACAAATTTCTTCTTAAATGATTTTTAGATTGGGTTTTGAGTCCAAAGTTCTTGCTATTTGTTTGTCATAATTTCAAATGTGACGATGGAACGATAAGCCATGCAATAAGACCCACACGGGAACAATTGAGGAATTCTTGTGTTGATAGGAGAACACAAGTATCCACTAAATAATCGATGTATGTGTAAACTGGTATGGACACCACCATTATAAAACGAAAAATTCAGAGAGCTATGTGATGAATTAAAGTTTATTTCTTGGTGGGTAATGCTTGGGGGTGGGATCAATTAGAGAATGGACATGAAACTCCACACTTAATCCAAGTATAAAAGATAAGACTCACCATTGGAATGAAGATAACATTTTGATTCCACAAATCATACAGAGTTCTGAAGTAAAAGGGACCTAATTCTAACAAGATCAAAGTTTTGGGTAAAAATACAACAGGCACTCATTTGGTGCTTATTGATGAAGGTGATTCTGACCTTACAGTACAGAGCTCTAATTAATCCTTGTGCTGTAAAATCTGATGTTGTAGTCTTATAGCATGATAAAACCATCGGATATAATATCCTATACCTGCGGGTCATTATTGAAGTTGGATTGAAGAAACAGCTGCTGTAAGTTCCTTGGCTCGAGGATCATGATCTTCCAAAGACACACCGCGAGGATCTTCCGTCACTAGCATAGCAAGAACATTGAGTGAACTCCAAGTTTTCGTCACATTTTTGCTTGAAGGCCCCAAAGTGACGGCAAAGACTGCATCAAATCCACCAGCACCAGGAACACCAGCCAACAGAACCCCCTCCATACTCATCGTTGTATCCAGAAGGTGAGTTTGTGATTCAGGCTCTATCTGTGAATTTGGCACATGGTGAAAGATGGTTTACAAAAATGGGAGAAGACAGCAATGCAGCTGACTCCTAAGAGCTTTTGATTTTGAGTACATGGTAGCAACAAACTTACCGGAATTCCTGCAGCCTCTCCCATTTTGCGCATATAATACCTGATTCCAAGCATCGCATCTCGGGCTCCTAACAACTCTTTAACAATATCTGCTTGACTTGGTTCATTTGCTCTCTCAAGCCACTAGTCATGGTGAAAACCAGAAAAAACTTGAGTTTTAGAAGAAAATTTCATAAACTGTGGAAGGAATATTACATAATCCAACCAAAAAGTAATGATGCTCGATTTGAAGACAGAAATATTTGCAAGGAGCTACTTGGATTGTCTAAATAATTGATCTCGAAAATTTCATTCAGACATGCAGGAGAAAAGAATTGAATGACCTTTTTTTAGATCATCAGTGCCTACCTCCAAAACGTGATGGTATTAAAAATAAGGATTTTTTGTTGTGTTGAAACAACATAATGGAAGCTTCTCTAAGAAAAATGATTGTTGTTAAGGGAGAAATTGTTCCAGCTAATGGTTGCAACTTTGAAGGACTCGAAGGAGGATGCTTGAGGAGGAGGATTATGACTCCTAACAGAAAGAGGGCTTAAAAATTCACTGGACGCAAGTTCAGAGGAAGGGGGCTCTACTGCCTCAGAAAGACTTGCCAGTCTATTATAGTGGAACTAGAAGGTCATCCTTCGCTCCTTATTGATATGATGCGAGGAGCAAATAAAGTTCAAAATCAGAAGTAGAATGGGAATTATTGAGAAGAGGGTATCTTTTGGAATTTGTTTTTACAGGGGGAATAAATCCCTTATTCTACATGTGTTAGCCTGCACTTGCAGTATGTTTGTGTTAATTGTTTCCATTAGCTCTTAAGTAATACATTTTTCAGCTATTAGGGCTGTAGTTTCATGTGGTTTTTTAGTAGAATGACTAATCAAGAAGGTAGCCAACCCCAAGCAACTTGGGATTGAGGGTGTAATTATTGTTCTATGACTTATCAAGAAGGTGAAAGTAACCACTGCTATGGTTCGGAATCAACTCAGTAAAGTTAAGCCAATTTTCAGCACTTCGAACACCCATGGATACTTAGCAGAGTAAGCCTTTCCAGAACAAGTTAGAAGCTAAGTGCATCAAGGATAATTATACGTACCATTAAGCATAAAATGAAGCAAAAAACTTCCGTACTGAATATTGGATAGTTCGCAAAATTTCTACATAATACTAGATCTTGAACTTCCTTTTCAATTTTGACCAAAAGAATTTTACCTTTTCTGCTGGAAACAGGCTGCAGGCGTTGATGAGACATTCATAAACATTGTAGTTCCTTTCTGCCAATTTACATAAGGTATTAAGGTGCATTTCCAAGGCAGAGTTCCCTTCTGACAACTTTCTCCATGTTTCAAGAGAATTCTGAGGATCAGACTTCTGCCATTTCTTAACAGCACCAACCATTGATGGGGTAGAAGATCCTCCACTGCCCGGTTCTCCAAGTAACTGCAAGATGCTTAGCAATCAATTTCAGCAACTTAAAGGAAGAAACACTGTGCACCACAGACAATTTACATGGTAATTAATAAGTCAAATTTTGTAGCAGTAGAGTGTAGTAGTGAGCCTCAAAAGAGCAAGAAAGAATCCATAATAATGGGCCAGCATAAGGTCAAAAAAGTTTAGACAGGATACTTCAATGTTAATGTTTGTATAGACATGCCAACGAATCCCATTAAAGTAGGCTAGCAAATGCATGATAAGCTGCATGAGTGACCTTCCAACTAAGATTCATTACCCATCACAGCTGAAGAAATCACTTAATCTTAACACAGCAAAATTTGTGTGTTTTAACCCTCGCACCACAAAAAGTGACTATATTTGACAACAATATTTAGCAGTTTGGGCTAAGCAACTTGTTTGTGGTTCACTATGACTGCATGATGATCAATCTTATGTCCAGTCAACAATGAGCTTGGAGGTCAAAAAAGGATGTGAAGATTTATAATTAGAAGAAGAGTTATACAAAAGAGATGATTATCAGGTAAATCAGATTTCTTTTATCATCCAGCTTACTAAAAGTCGATAAGAAATTGATCACAGTTATACAGACAATGTTCAACAGAATATGGAACATAATTTATCAGACTCACTAGAGTCATCAATGGAGGCAATGAAAACTTGGTCCTCTCATGGTCCCACTTGGCTTTCAGGACATCATAAATGACTTCTGTTAGTGGTGTAGCCATACCTGCATTCTGCAAATCCAAAATAATCAACAAGTCAGAGCTATTTGGAAGATTCAACAAAATTAAGATGCAAAATCTGCAGTATCTCTCAACTCCACCACATAATATTATCTTTCACTACTAAAACTCTTTCTTTACATTATTTATTCCTGTATGGTAACCTACATCTACCCCACCCCGACCTCCCAGGAATCAACAAAGGCCTTTCCTCACTTTGCTCTTTCAGTGACTCAAACCCCATTATCGAGGTTGGATGTGGAGGGTGCTTTCAACTTGAGCCACCCCATCTTGTCAAGTCTTCCTTCAAATTAAAGCAAACTACTGATAAGAGAAGGCATCACATGTCCAATAGGTTTCGCATGGCACGGGAAAGAGGTCATGCCATCATTCCTTAACTTCAGTCGAGGAGAGTTCAAATAAACAACCAACAGAAGGAAAACCTTGCTCCAGACCTTTGTGATGTCCAACAGAGACATCGTTCTTGCCACGGAATGAAACAAAAAAGGTAGTATCTCACCTGAAATGACAAGCATCTCTGCTGGAGTTGCTGACAAAACTATTGATTCACATGGATGGCTTTAATCAAAGTAGTTAAGCAAATAGAAGCAAAGGCTCACTTATCATACAACTGCCCCTCACCCAATATTACCTTTAGACTGGACACAAATGATTAACCTATTAGGTACTTCCTCCGTCCCATATTAGTTGATCATTATACCAACAATAGTTGTCTCGTATTAGTTGTCCACCTTACTAAATCAAGAAAGCATTGATTAATTTTTTTCAATATTACCCTTGCAATTAATTCTTTTTGAAAGTATTCACATTTGTTTGAAAATTCCCAAGAAGTTTTTTAAGGGGTAAATTAGTAAAATTATCTACTTATTAATGATTTCTTAGGTACCGTGCAAAATGAAATGTGATCTGTTAGAATAGAAATAAGTATTTCCTACTTAGAATAGGAATAGGAATAGGAATAAGAATAGGAATCCTAGTTGGAAAAGGATTCCAATGTAGTGTCTATAAATAGGGTCTCAATGTAACAATTTAAATACACAATTCAATAATATTTTTCTCATATATTTCTCACATGATATCAGAGCATTGGTGAGAACAAACAAGTCACCGTATGTCTATATCAATTTCCGGTGACTGTTGGGTCTGATTTTGTTATTCTTTTTTTCTTTCTGTGGGTGTTGAGCGAAAACCAACACCACCACGAGGCTCGAAAAGCTCCCGCGACCAAACCCCAACCAGAACCACCGGAAAACATCACCCCACGCGCTCTCACGCGCTGATCGGAGGTGGTAGTTTCCGGCGAGATCTAGCTCACGCGCCGGCGCGTGAGGGCTTTTCTGATCATATTTTTTGAGAAATTTTTTGACAGTTGGGGTCGTCCAGCCATTCCGACCAGGCCCATACTGTTTTTGACCAAATCCGATCGCCGAAATTAGGGTTCCGGCTATTTCTAGGATGTTTCCGGCGACTTTTCTTCGAGATTTGAATTTTCCGACAATCAGATCTCAATAACCAAGTTTTTTTTTTGTTGTTGTTTCCAAGACAAATTTAGCATAATGTCTTTTGGGTGTGATGTTTTTGGTTCTAAAAATATGGGGATTGGAAGTTCTAGTCCTATAATCACTTCAGAACTTTTGTTGGGAAGTTCAAACTATTTATCTTGGGCTTCCTCGGTTGAGTTGTGGTGCAAGGGTCAAGGTGTCCAAGATCATTTAACGAACAAGACTTATGTGGTAGATGTAAAAAGACTAGTGAGGAAGATGTAAAAGCCAAAGCACAATGGGAGAAAGTAGATGCTCAATTATGTAGTCTCCTATGGCGTTCTATTGATTCCAAGTTGATGCCCTTGTTTCGCCCATTCCAGACGTGTTATACAGTTTGGGAAAAGGCTCGTGCTTTATACACTAATGACATATCTCGATTCTATGATGTGATATCTCGATTGACTAACTTAAAGAAACAAGAATCTGATGTGTCTACTTACTTGGGACAGGTACAGGCAGTCATGGAGGAATTTGACACGTTGATGCCAATTACTACGAATGTGGAAAAACAACAAGAACACAAACAAACATTGTTTCTAGTTCTTACTCTTGCTGGACTTCCTCCTGATCATGTTTATGTGCGTGATCAGATTTTAGCTAGCCCTACAGTTCCTACAATCGATGAATTATTCTCTTGTCTTCTTCGTCTTGCAGCACCTCCCAGTCACAAAGTAGTTTCATCACCCACTATTGACTCCTCTATTCTCGCATCACAAACCTTTGAAAAGCGTACATATTAGTCTATGGAGAATCGGCGAGGGGGAGGGCGTTTTGGGAAACCTCGATCCAAGTGTAGTCATTGTCATAAGCCTAGACACACTCGTGACATATGTTATATTTTGCATGGTCCATCACCCAGTTATGATCCTATTGTTCTAAAGGAATATAATGAGTTCCTTCGAAATTGCGCAAGTAAACAAACATCTCCACTAGTAGCATATGGTGCTGAACCTAATCAACCATCCAATAATGCTCATATTGCTCAGACAGAATATGATGAGTTCCTTCAGTATCGTGCAAATAAGCAAACGTCTCCACAAGTAGTTTCGGTTGCACAACCTGATGTCTCTGTTGCGGGTAATTCTTTTGCTTGTGTCGCAATCTAGTACTCTTGGAACATGGGTCATGGACTCTGGGGCTTCTGATCATATCTCTGGTAATAAATCACTTTTATCCGATATTGTTTATTCACAATCTCTTCCAGCTATTACTTTAGCCAATGGGATCCAAACAAAACCAAAAGGGGTT
>JAJOOH010012885.1:0-29772 GCA_029582605.1 Solanum gracilifrons
ATGTTATATCTAGAATATATCATAAATAATATTAAAGAAATATTCAGATTAAAACAACTATCGGAAGAATATTACAATAAATATTATTACATTTTACCATGAATTACGCACCCCCAAAAAATAATATTAAAGAGATATCAAGGCTAAGACACTTAGCAAAACAATATTATAATAAAATCTTTAAAATCAATTACTCACCTACCACACTACCACCTACCACACTACCACTTCCATGAATTCCTCAACTACCAGTTCAGCTACGAAAAATGGTATGGCTTACTATTCCCAAGTTCGGGTGTGTCCTTAAAGATTCAAGGACCTATATGTTAAAGAGTTTCCTTAAGTTCTATGTACTAGATAGTAGTTTCTTTTGTATTGTAAGGGCTGTGTCCCTCTTGTGTTGTAGTCATGTTTTAAGATGGTTACCTTGAGACGTAGTACTCTGATTTTTTATTAAAGATTTAAATGAGGTGACTTTTAAGTCTTGTGTTATATTATGGAAAAGTTTTAAATTTTCCGCTATTTTTCTATGATAAATGCTATGACGAATGCTAAGGGCTTGTATAAGACCTCCGAGAGGTTGAATACGCCGGTAACGACTAGGGGGTGCTCTCTGGTCGTTACAGCACTGTATGTGTTGTAGAACTCTCTAACCTAGCTTGGAACGTAAGAGTCGCGATGTCTTGTGAAGATTTGGAATTTGTGGTGTTTCAGGCACTCCATCACCTTTGGATATCGATCAATAACCCCATCTATGGAAAGTCGTTTCTCCTCAATGATCATTCTCAGACCGTCCGCCTTTGATCTATTCGTTGATCCATGTTTGGGACCTTGTATTGGATGTGCCAGCACTACTACTTGCTCTGGCGCTGGAGGAGTTGGAGTGGTGGATTGATTATCTCTAATACGATATAGATCATGTATCCTTTTGTATCGTAACTCAGCCCTCCTTGCCTCTGCCTGGTAGTCTTCGTCAGAGTCCGTACTCTCATTGTTATATGTGGGTGGCTTAGTGGTGTAGAAGACTGTGTTGTCGAGCTTGCATCAGATAATTCGAGGGCTTTGCCCTTCCCTTTGCTTTTTGAAGTTGTGGTAGCCTTGCCCCTGGGTGGAGGAGCATTTTCACTGATCACGATTCCTTTATCGCTTCCTCTGGTTGGTTATTTGGCCTTATCTGCAAAACGTTAGAGATAATAGTTAGTAATTACATTGTAGCACAAAATTGCAATCGGACTCGCCGATCTAATCAGCGAATCACCAAACCTCTTGGCGATCAGGACTATGTCTGCCGAAAGTGACAGAGCCCACAACACTTAAGATATTAAATGAAGGGCAATTTAGGTCTAGTAGGCGAACCACCGAGTGATTTGGCGAGGTCAACTCAGTTCACCGACTGACTTAACTTGCCTGAGATTCAACTCACTTTTCAATGTCGATCGTACAAACCTCAAAAAAAATAATTAAACCATGCATCAGACCCATATCACCCATTCATGGTCAACACCCATTATGCATAGTTTTCCACATTTAGATTCAAGGTAAGTAGAGTGACAATGGAATTCGAACAGTAAAAGCATATAGGCCACAATTTACAAATCAGAAGCAGGCATTCTAAAATTTCTACTCATATCAGAGAGATCTAACAGTCATTAATGGACACCTAGATTGTAGATGAGGTTGAACTCTTCAAAAGGAAATGGGGTTTTTTCAGAAACTAACCTTTTTGCTGAGTAAACAAAATTGTAATGCTAGGTGGCAACGAAAATCCGAGTTCCAAGCGCTATTCCGTGACTAAAATACTAATTTAAGGTGAGAAAATGTAAATTACTACGTTAGTGTGAAGTTATGGAGTTTGCAAGTGAGAAAGAATGAAGAAGTGTGACTGTTGGCAATATATGCTGTTCAATTTGTGTCCATTTGGCGACGTTAGTCGCACGCGCCAACCCACTCGGTGATTCGTCGAGAGGTCATTTATCTCGCCCCTTCTTCAAAATCTTCAATTTTCAGGGGTGAATTCGACGGTCTGCATCGAGATCGCCAATCTTGTTGACGATGCGCCGAGCTGCTTTTCAAGTTCACCGAGTTTTACAAGCTCTGTACAACTCTTGTATTGAGCTAAATGGCGGATCCAGTTGGGCTCGCCAACCTGTTTGGCGAATCGCGGAATGGACTTTCTGCTCGCCAACCTGAAATTTTCCACACTTTCCTTGTTTTAACCTGCAACATCAACACACCATTATTCATAAAAGTAAAACCCTAAACGTTTAAGAACTTGGGTTGCCTCCCAAGAAGCACCTTATTTACAGTCGTGGCACGATGCAAGTCATTGCTCAAGTTTCGTTGTTAGGGTTGGCCATGTCCTCATTAGGCCACCCCCTATTATTCTGTGGATGTAGTTGAGGCAACGCATGACTCATCAGGTCCTCGAGCAGTTGGACAACTTTAGAATGAGAGCAAATAGTTCGTTTCATTGCTTCGATTTCTTCTTTCAATTTCTCCAATTCTTTGTCTTGCTCGGTCACCTTGCGGAGAATTGTTGAGATCATTCCCTCAATGTGTTTGATCTCCTTGTTCTCACCGTTTCTTCTATTATGAGGGGGAATGTATTTATCCTTCCTTTTGCAATAATCTTCGACCTTCACCATATTTCTTCTTAACTCATCCATTTGAGTCATTAGTGCGGTCATCAGGAAATCCTTTTCAACCTCTTGGCTCATTTTAGCCATATTGTCAAGTAGTTAGACTGTTATTGTATATGGCTTCTTTAATGTCCCGCCAGGAAAGAGATGGTCAACCAACATCTTGTTTCTGGGGCCAAGTCTTTGGTAGAAGCAATCAAGGAGGATCGTACCGGGAATTCCATGAGTGGGGCATTGAGTTAGCAGTTCATTGAATCTTGCCGATGTTTCATGGATCCGCTCATTCACAAATTTCTTGAAGATTAGGATATGATCCCGATACATCATTAACTCTAATAGAGGAAACTTCATTAGCTCCCGAATATTTCTCGCTTTCCCTTGTTTAGATTCAGACGAATTACAAAACAAAACTAAGAATTAAGTTAGTGAGCTACAACTGAGAAGAACAAAAATTCTAGTATTCTAAAAATTCTCAAACAACACCACTCCCCGGCAGCGGCGCCATTTTGACGCTTATCGTGACCAACGACACTAACCTACGGTACGAGTGTCTACGATCTTCGATAATATAGTAACCCAACCAAGGGTTGGGGTCGTGTCTCAAGGGAGTGGTTTTGAGAATTGATAGAAAAATAAAATTTAGCTTTAACTAGTCGTAGCTAAAGACATTGACGAACAAAAACATAGTAAATTAAAGGGGGTGATAGAAAAGTGTCAAATATCAAATGGGGGTTTCGTCACAGGTAGTAAAAACAACAAAAAATAACAAGAAAATCAAGTATGGGAGAAGTTCTTGGGGAGTGACCGCAATACAAGTTGAGATAAATCGTTGGGTACATGCTTTCGATAGGAAATTTGCAAAATAATAGTGACTAGGCTAAGCTCTAGAAGGAAATAAGTGCCCTCTCGGGCAACTTACCCCATTTCAAATGTGTTCCTCTCAGACACCCATTTGCCGTATAAAGGCCAGCCTACGCCTTACCCCACTCACTCTCTTGAGCTGAGTGTTAGGATATGGCACTAGGGCTCACCCTCTCGGTAGAACTTCATGTCGACCCACTCCTTAGGCCATCAGTCTAGTGGTCTTGGTTTCGCGACCTCCCTCTAGGGCAAGCCGAAAACACATGGGTCATTTTGTATTTGTAACTACAAACCCATTAAATTAAACCACAACCACTAGGTTAAATCATCATTAAAATACATCTAACCTATGAACAAGCAAGACCCAACAACAATATCAACACATATTTGCTAAATCACACCCCAAGAATGGGGTTTTTAGCCACACATCAAGAAATAACAAAATACACCTAAAATGATACTAAAATCAAATGGGTATAAGGAATTAAACCTTGATTTAATAAAAGGAAGAAGAATGGAGAAGACCCACTTCCAACTTGGGGAAGATGAAATCCTTCTTTCTTCAAATCTCCAAAAAAAACCCTCTCCAAACTTGAGGGAAAATATATTAAAAAAAGTACTATTCTATTATGAAAATTATAAAAATGGTTTGACTCCCTAAAATTAATAATGAGTTTAGTATTTATGGATTTCAGAAATTAGTGTTAGCGGATTGCTCGCCGAGGTTAGTCGAGGCCGCTGAATAACTCGGCGACTCACCCTTCTTCTGTCTCTTCACCGTTTTGTGCTTGCCTTCAGCATCTTCACATTATGGACCATTGGGCAATATAGTACTGCTTTGTGGAACCATTCGTTGAAGCGCCAACTGCTCCTTTCATCGCCTTTTTTATCCTCTTCCTTCAAGGCATTGCATACTGGAACAAATGGTGGAATATGTCCCTTTGGTGACTCACCTAGTTTGCTTGGCGCTGCTCAGGCTTCAGCTTCTTCGTTCTTTTCGACCTTTTTGTTCCTTTTTGCGCCTAAGTGTCCATGCTTCCACTAAAACTTCAAATACTTGAAACTCAAGAGTTTTCATCAGATATTGAGACAAAATAAGCATTTGAGGACACTATTTCTATCAAAATAAAGTCGTAAATGAGTCCAATTTTTGGACTCATTAGTGCTATATATAAAAGGGCTATGGAAAATATATTTGATGACTTGCTCCATAAAAATGTTTAATGTTATGTTGATGACCTGGTGGTAAAGTCAAGAAAGTGGGGTGACCATCTGAAAGACTTAAAAATGGTGTTTTGAGTTGCTACGAAGATATCAACTCAGGATGAATCTATTGAAGTGTGCCTTTGGAGTTACTTCAGAAAGTTCCTTGGCTTCATTGTGAGACATCGAGGAATTGAAATTGATCAAGCCAAAGTTTATGCAATATCGAAGATGCCTGAGCCTTGAAATATTCATGAGTTAAAAAGTCTCCAAGGAAAGCTAGCCTACTTGAGGAGGTTCATCTCAAATCTAGCAGGAAGATGCCAACCATTCGGTGATCTCATGAAGAAAGGTGATCCTTTTAATTGGGACTAAACATGTAGCGATGCCTTTAAAAGTATCAAATTGTATCTAGTGAAACCTCCAGTTTTGGCAGCCTCTATACCTGGAAGGACATTGATACTCTACATTGCGGCACAAGAAAGGTCTGTAGGATCCTTGTTAGCTCAAGAGAATAGTGAAGGCAAAGATAACTCTCTTTACTACTTGAGTAGAACGATGACACCAAATGAGCTGAACTATTCACCAATTGAAAAATTGTGCTTGGCGCTAGTCTTCTCAATTTAAAAGATGAAGCATTATTTTCAAGCCCATGTTGCTATTCTTATTTCTAGAGAAAATCCCATCAAGTTTGCTATGTCAAAACCTGTCCTTAGTGACCGACTAGCAAGATGGTACCTCCAATTCCAACAGTTTGAGATCATGTACATCCCTCAAAAAATTTTGAAAGGACAAACATTAGGGGATTTCTTGGTAGACTATCTGATACCAGATGATGGGAGTTAACTGATGAGCTTCCAGATGAAGACATTATGTTAATTGAAATTCAACCTCCTTGGAAAATGTACTTTGATGGGGCTGCACATCGTGGCGGAGTTGGCGTTGGCGTGGTGTTCATCACTTTACAAGAAGAGATTCTACCATTATCCTTTACTTTGAAGCAATGTTGCTCCATTAATGTCACTGAACCAAGTGTTGATATTTGGACTTGAAATGGCCGTCGACATGAACCAATTACACTTACAAGTTTTTTCTGACTCTTAGTTGGTGATCAATCAACTCTTGGGAAGTTATGACGGGAAGAAGCCTGAATTAAGCCCTTCTCATGATTATGTTCAAAAGATGATAGGATGTCTTGGAGATGTAACCCGTCAACATGTGCTTAGAACGGAGAATAAGAAAGTTGAAGCATTGGCTTCTCTAGCTTCAACACTAACCCTTCTTGATCAGACGAAAGTGACTATTTGTCAAAAATGTATAGTACCACCGCCAAATGAGGAGGAATATATAGAAAATGAGCTTGATCATCTCGTAGCTGTTTCTGAAGCCGCGAAGGAAGATTGGAGACAACCCACTATTGACTACATGTATTATGGGATACTTCCAGAAAATCCAAGGAGAAGGACTGACATTCTCCGTCGTGTACCTCGCTTCCTTTACTACAAGGACACATTATATAGAATATTATTTGAGGGTGTACTATTATGATGTTTGGGAGAGGATTAGGCAATTCAAGCTCTGCAAGAAGCACACTTTGTGGATCACATCAATTTGGACCGAAGCTCCACTTTCACATAAAGAGGATGGGATATTATTGGCCAACCATGGTTAAGGATTGCTTAGATTATACTTGAAGGTGCAATGCTTGCCAATTTCATGCAAATTTCCTACATCAGCCGCTCGAAGTATTACACCCAACTATTGCATCTTGGTAATTTGACGCTTGGGGATTGGATATTGTGGGACCACTACCAAAATCTTCTCGAGGACACTTGTACATCTTGGCTGCAACAGATTACTTCTCAAAATGTGCTGAAGCTATCACTCTTAAATGAGTGAAGAAAGAGAATGTTGCAAATTTTATCCGAGTGAATAACATCTATCGCTTTGGCATCCTTTGCTACATAATAACGGACAATGGCAAGCCATTTGATAACAAGTTAATGAACAAAATTTGTGATTTCTTTGGTTTTAAGCAGCGTAAATCTTCTATGTATCATGCTGCCGCTAATGGTCTTGCTGAAGTATTTAATAAGAGTCTATGTAACCTCCTAAAGAATGGAAGAAGCTTTGTGGGCATATAGGACACCATACCGCACAACAACTAAAGCAATACCATATTCACTTGCTTTTGTAGTTGAAGCAGTCCTGCCACTTGAGCGCCAAATATCTTCCTTAAGGCTTGCTATTCAAGAAGGCTCACAGAAGAAGAAAATGCTAGACAACGTCTTGCTGAGTTAGAAGCACTTGTTGAAAAGAGGCTAGAAGCCCAACAAAACGTTTGAATGTTATCAATCTCATTTATCTCATGCTTTCAATAAGAGATGCTTCCAAGTTGGAGACGAATTTCTCGCGGTAAGAAGACCCATCATTACTTTGTACAATTCTAGGGGAAAATTTACCTCAAAGTGGGATGGACCATATGCCGTACAAGAAGCATATTCAAACGGTGCTTACAAGCTTGTTGATGCTGATGACGTAAGGATTGGTCGTATTAATGTAAAATTCCTGAAGAGGTACTACCCTTGAAGTAAGATGATGCTCCTTAAGGTACGAGCATACACTGGATGTCACTCCTGGACTGCAAGAGTATAAACTGTGTACGACACAACAAAAATAAGCAAAAAAAAAAAATCACTCACTCTCCCAGAACTACATTGTGACTTGATCCTCTTCATTGAGGTACGTAGGCGCTTAGAATATATTCTATGTTCAGTTGCATGAGTGTAAATAAACCACATGTTCCCACTTCATCTGTCACATGACAGTCAAAGCGATAATAATTTTGTTTTATCTTTTGTCTCATCAAACTTCAGACTTGTATGAAATACTGATGGGTCAATAGAAGGGGCCAAACCCTTATAAAATATGAGTTTATTTAACAACATGCTTGAAGTTTCTTTAAATTCAGCCAAGTATACAAATCGAAGTCTTCAAATTATTCAAGTTTGCAAGTTGAAGTTTTGAAATCTTCCAAGTATACAAATTGAAGTCTTAAAATACTCAAAGTATGCAAGTAGAAGTCTTCAAATCTTCCACGTATAAAAGTTGAACTCCTCAAATTATTCAAGTTTGCAAGTTAAAATCTTCAAATCCCCTAAGTCTGCAACTCGGATTATTAAATAAATCCAACCAGTAAGTTGAAACCCTCAAAAGTCTTTCAAATTGAAGCATTAAAACTGCAACATTCGCAAGCCATATTTGAATGCAAAAACTTAAAGAAATGAGGAACTTCTATTATTTTTATTCTTATTGGTATGGATGTGGACGGAGCTTGGATTATTAAAACTTGCAATCAAATAATAAAGAACAAATTGAAGAATGCAATTAAAGATGTGTATAATGTTGGTTATAAGATGGAACAAAAGGAAACATTATTCTCATTTAAAAAATAAAAATAAACCTTTTCTAGCATATCAATCAAACTCCAAAGGAAATAAACAAATAAATAAAATATAATCCAAGCATAGTTTGTAATTGATCAGTTCTTAACGCATAGCCTCTAGATGCTCTTTCTTTTGACCTAGATCATTCGTCAAGTCCACGTCAAAACATGCATCAAATTCCTGGGTTGCAAATAAGGTTGATAGCTTGGCTCCTTCAACTTCATCCTTGGCAGCTATCAAAAGGACATTCAAATCTTGCATCCTTTTGGACAATGCTCTTCCTTCTTCTTATTATCCAACGACTGACGAAGGGAGGACACCTCCTCAACTTTATCTTTCTCCTCAAACATAGAATTTGTGAGACGTTCTCCCACTGCTACATACAACTCTTTTCTGGTGCTTTGCACATCCATATCATGAAGGGTTGATGGTGCTTGATCATATGAAGCGGCAAAATCAAAGAAAGAGTTCAATAACTCTTTCAAAGGAGAAACATCCATGTCCTTGTACTCAATCTCTTTGATAATTACTTGAATTTCATCTCTAAGAGAAGAAGCAAAATCTACATCACTTCTTGAAAGTTTGCCCTTAATAACATTCCAAAGAGCAGCAATAAAATCTTTCTAAGCATCTAGGATGACTTTCTTCCCATTAAATAAGGACATAGCAGGTGGTGGATGCTTGCTTGCTTCATACCTTAAGTCATCTTTAACCTCATCGCAAGAGACATGAGGTGGCCCCTTTTCCACATGAGTCACAAGAGGCGGTTTCATCAAATCTGAACAAGATATAGACTTACCACTATCTTGTAACTAGATATAGACTCACCACTATCTTGTAATTGGATAAAGACTAACCACTATCTTGTAACTATTCTCATTGTGGTGTCGCAATATTGTTCTTCTACATATAAAAAAGGAGAGGGATAAATATTCAAGTAAAAAAAATGCTAAGATATATTCGATAAAGTAAAGGTCTTAACCATATCTTATTGAGAGGGACTGTTATAGTTCTTGAAGTACTGCTCGCATTGTCACACGGTTCAACCACTGGTGGAATAGTGTCATCTAATACCCTTAATCTCCTTAAAAAGACGTCCTTGTTGCTACTTTCACTCTCACCTTCAAGCAACCTCTTGGAAACATAAGCGGCTTGAGTAGGTGTCTTCCTTTTTGTTGCTACTAAAGGTAATTGAGACTCTATTTTACGCTTCTGGGGTATCTTAACTCCCAAAGAAGAAGACATGCCAGTATTAAGGAATTTGTTCTTACATACTTCCCAGAAACCTCTAAATGTATGACGGGAATCGGCCTATTAAGATCCACTAAAGCCTGCAAATGATCATCAAGAAATTTCCCATGAGTTTTCTTCCACCAAGCATGATAGTCAGATCCAAAATACTTTCCCACATTAGGTGTGATTAAAGGAAAAGTTGCTCGTGATGCAGATCGACTCATAGTGCAAATTTGCCAAAATGTCAGACCCTTGTCCAAAGAGGCACTACGAATGTCATTTTTCATGATACCAGGGATGTTTTGGTAGAATCCAAATTGACGACTGAAGCGATGTGGACTGTATGGCTCAATAATGAATGAATTTCTACATCGAAGAGGAAGATAGTTAAAGTGAATACTCATGAAACGGCTTGACTCCAATTCTGATGCATGATTATTATCCACATGAATGTAAGGCTACGTCTTATCCAACATAGTAGATGTCCAAGCCACATTTTCCCCACCATGAATGTGTTTTCTCGCATCATTGTTGTCAAAATACCTTGCACCACCCTCTCAAGAATATACTACCATAGTGGGAATAAAAGGCCCATTAGAAAATGCATAATGAGTCTTGAAGTAATGAGCAAGCCAGCCACAAACATAGTTGATGGGGAAGCAAATTTAACTTGATTAAGTTATGATAAAGTTGAGATCTTATTTAAACCATTATAGATGCTGGCTAATACCGGGATCGCAAGATTGATATTCCTCCCAATCGCCATCAAGCTTGCCATCTTGAAAGTCCCCGGACGAATAAACTCAGAATATCTAAAATAAAATATTACTGTCTATAGAATGTTAGTAATATTTTATTTTAGATATTCTGAGTTTAGAGATAACTAAACCATTCAGTTATTTATTTTATGCAATTAGAGGCCTTATTCCTAAAACTTTTCGGAAAAAGGATTTTCCACATTAAAAATTTGAACTTGTACAAACCATCTAATAGCGTTAACTTAATATATTCATATTTCAATGTCTTTGTGTGTTGTTGCAGATACATAGTATGGAAGAATAAAAGTTGTAGTTTCAATCCAGTCATTTTACTTAGCAAGAAAATCGGTGAATATCGAAAGAACCTTTAAATTAAAAGAACTCTAACATAATAATATTGATCAATTTTTGAAGATTATTTTTTAAAAGAAAAATACTATTTAAATATATCTTAGCAATATTTATGCGAGTTCATAATTCAGTACTCATTAATTGATAAAAAAACACACGTAGTACTCATATCAAGAGATAAATAATTAGTGAAAGAGAAAATCCAAAAATAAAAAATTAATTACAGCAAAAAGGAGTTGATTTAAATTAATAAAAAAAGCAAATAAATAAGAACCAATGAAAGAAAAAAAACACTAAAAACACATCGCACATTAATAGGAGAAAAAGGGTTGAGAAGCTTTTCGAGAAAGCCAAAAAAAAATGCCCAAAGCGAGATTCAAACCCGCATTGTAGGTGTGGAAGACTGAGTCTTCTGTTAGTGGCACCTTTCATATTTTTGTTTAGAGGGTGTCAAATTTAATATATATTGATATCGTATACATATATACATGTATATATATATATATATATATATACAAAGATTTAAATGAAATCACTGGCTGTTGTGGCACCACCACCCATACACGTAGATCCGCCCTTGGACTTCTTCTTCTTTTTTCGTGAGGCCTTCACGGAAAAATATCTTACCAAACCAAAAATCTCTACTCTGCACCTATATTCAATCTTCTCTGCATGCATTTTCTTTGCTCATTTGCAGCTTCCCATGTTGAATATATGTGTAGAGTAGATCAATCTCTTATTCTAACTCTCTTTTCTTCCCATGTTGAACAAAGCAATTACCTTCACCCGATCTCCTATAGTTAGCATCCATCTTTGTAAGTTGGTTCTTGAATAGAATTATAGAATGTGTTTTTAAATTCAAATTATAATTATGAAACTAATAATTCCTACATAATAATGTGCACAATGATTCTTTATATTCAATTTTTAATTCTAAATAGAAGTGGATAATTACTTTTAATATGAAATTTCAGTTTTGAATCTAACCATTTATATATTGACTCATTCTTGGTAACTGTAATGCCCCGAACCTACACCCTGGGCGGGACTGGCACTCGAGAACCATTGCCGGCCACAAGAGAACCCTTTGCCTAGCTTAACTTATAGCGGAAGACTTAATAATCAAGAAACAGTCTGACAGAATAACTCATGCAATATACAAAAGAAATAATAAACTAGCCAAAATGGCAACTCAAGTCTTAACGTATACAGTTGAAAATGGAAAGACTAAAGAACTATAACTACTCGTCTATGAAGCCTCTAAAACAAAGAGGGATGTCGGGACAAGACCCCCGATCATCCTAACAACTAAAGTACTAAAGCAATGTAAAAGGAGCCCTTCGGAAAGCAAGGAGGCTCACCAACTGACTCTGAGTGCTCAACTGGATCAACGGGGTGCTAGATGCTGATCTTGGTTACCTGTGTTTGCATCACAAAATGATGTAGGCCAAATGGCATCTGTACATTGAATGCACAAGTATGCGAGGGGAATACTAAACAAGACATAAGCTTGAAAGTAATCTAAAAAGAACACTTACCTTAGCTTTACTCAACTCATGAATAACTCAACTCAAATCCAAAGTAAACAACAATAATGTTGCAGTTATACAAAGCATTTAAAATAGGAGGAAGCAACTCAATTTGTTAAAAAAATGCAATAACGACTCAGTTTACATATAAAGTAATATAATACTGTGGGAGTTTCTCTATCCGAAAACCACCACTATGAGCGTAAGTGATTATACAACGTCTTGCCCACGCTGCCAGAACTGTCCTATACTTTGCTGTCATATAGAATGCCTTAACTAAGTCAATCCACTAGTCTATGCTAATAAGCACTAAGTCATCATCTAAAAAGTATGATCCTTTTCTACCCATGATGGCTATATGGTTTATGGAGACTTGAGTTATTATGAACTCGCGTCCCCATATCGTGCTCAATACTACTCCCAAAATATACTTAGTTCATATGTTTTTAAAAACAAAACTCTTTCTTTGTTTTGAGATAATTACTCAAAACTTAGCTTAAAAGCTCTCTTGGAAATCGTTGTTTCTCTCTTGTTCAAATATTTTAACTCTTGGGAATACTTAGTTCCCGTGTAATCTTTGAAAAAATGAACTACTCTTTACTCAACTCAAAGCTTAAGTCTTAAAAAAATGTTAAAACGTTTGTGTAAGACTTTTGGAAGACTCTATGAACTTCTCCTGACTTAATTCTTAACCTCTTGACTTGACTCTTAACTTTCCTTAAATTGAATTATAGATTCAAGGTTTATCATATCATGTTTATGGATAATTTCATGATTTTTAGACGTACCTTAAAATATAGAAATCAACTAGAAAACATAGGTACATTGCTACGGAACTAGTACGGAAAGAAGGGGGAAAATGGGAGAACTGGCGTCCCTAGCGCGCTGAGAGGTACGGGGCGCCAGCCTTGAAATTTCAGAGAATGACTTAGGGCGCTCTGGCTGGTATAGCACCCTAGAGGTAATATTTTAGGGGCTTTTTTGGGGTACATTAAGAGGCGTGGCGCCCGAGCCCCTTCCCCAGATTTTTGACGAAATTCCTCCTTCGTTATTCAACTCTAAACCCTCTAATTTCACTTGGTTCTTTTTCCAAACACTTAGAATCGACTATATGTTCAAAATACGCAAGATTCCACTCGAAAACACACCTAAATTCATGAATCAATCTCAAGAACTTTCACCAACAAGAACCCACAAGATTTCAAATGAATTATCATCAAGAACTCATAAGATTTGCTTTCAAAACAATACAACTTCGCTGAATTGAATCATGATTGGGGCGTGGGAGAATTAACCCAATGCTATGTGATCTCACATACCTCGTAGGGATTAACCCTTGGCGAAATCCACATCCAATTCTCCAAGAAATCGATGAATTATTGCTTCTTCTCCTCTTTTCTCCTCTTCTTTTCTCTTCTCTCAAAACCCTAACTCTTTTCCAAAAGCGTAAACTGATCAGGTTCAGTTTAGACCCCAACTAATTACCAAAAAACGAAATTAAATAAATAGGGTATGGAAAAGATCATAATTCCCTTATAAAATCCGAATTAGACTTTCCTAATTTGAAACAGCCTAACTTCAAATGGGCATATCTCACTCAAACGAAGTCAGAATCGCGCAAACTTGGCAGCGTTGGAAAGATAATTCCAAGATATTTCCTACGTTATCTGGAATTACACCTAACTCATCTTGATCTAGGAGTTATGGTTGTTGAAGTTGACCTAAAACTCAAATTTAACTTAACCAATTTTCTAGATTTTTCATTCTCTCTTAAAATGACTATTTCCAATTTTAACTCTTTCTAGTTCTTTCAAATAACGAGGTGCTATAATATCTTCCCCTTGGGAAAATTTTTCCTCGAATGAGATTACTCTTACCAGGAAAAGGGTGCAACATCTAACATTCAGCTCAAACACCCAACAAGTAAATTCTAACACATCAAGTATATAAATTAAAGAGTACTAAGGAGAGAATTAGTACCTTGATATGGAATTTCTCTGGGCTCAAAGAGATGTTGATATATCTTTTTAATATCCTCCTCACCTTTCCAAGTAGCTTCCTCAACAAATTGATTCCTCCAAAGGACTTTGACTGATGCTACTTCCTTAGTCCTCAACTTACGAACTTGATGATCTAGAATCTGAACCGAAATCTCCTAATAGGACAAGCTATACTTGATACCAATATCTTCAGTTGGTATAATAAGTGCAGGATCTTCAGTTAGTATGATAAGTGCAGGATCTCCCATGCAATTTTTCAACATGGAGACGTGAAATACCGAATGAACCGCTACTAACTCTTGTGGTAGCTCTAACTCATAAGCTACATTGCCAATCCTCTGGGAGATTCTGTAAGGACCAATATACCGGGAACTAAGCTTCCCCTTCTTACCAAATCTCATAACACCTTTCATGGGTGAAACTTTTAAGTATACCCAATCATCTAGTTCAAACACTAACTCCCTTCTCCTAACATCAGTGTAGGATTTCTGATGACCCTATATCATTTTTAACCTCTCATGCATGACTTTCACTTTCTCCATAGCTTGATGAACTAGGTCTGGTCCTATCAACCCTGCTTCACCCACTTCAAACCATCCAATAAGAGATCTGCATATTCTCTCATAAAGGGCTTCATAAGGAGCCATTTGGATGCTAGAGTGGTAACTATTATTGCAAGGAAATTTAATAAGAGGTAGGTGATCATCCCAATTACCTTTGAAATCAATCAACAAGACCTCAACATCTCCTCTAAGGTCTAAATGGTGTGCTCTGCTTGACCATCAGTCTGAGAATGAAAGGCAGTACTCAAGTTCACCTTTGAACCCAGGCCTTTTTGGAATGACTTCCAAAACTGTGTAGTAAATTGCTCACCTCTGTCTGAAATGGAGATCGAAACTCCATGAAGTCTAACTACCTCTTGAATATGCAACTTAGCATAATTTTCTGCCGAGTGGGTAGTCTTTACTAGCAAAAAGTGGGTTGATTTTGTCGTTCTATCAAAAATCAGCCAAACAGAATCGTGATGCCTGTGAGACCTTGGTAAACCTGTGATGAAATCCATATTGATCATATCCCACTTCCATTCCAGAAGTTCTATATTCTGAGCCATACCACCGGGCCTTTGGTGCTCTACTTTAACTTGTTGGCAATTCGGGCACTTAGAAAAAAACTCTGCAATGCCCTTCTTCATACTACTCTACCAAAAGACTTCTCTCAAGTCACGATACATCTTTGTGGCACCCGGATAAAATGAATATCTGGAGCGATGAGCTTCCTCCGTGATCCTTTCTTTGAGTTCATCCACCATTGGTACGCACAACCTACCTTGATACATTAATACACCATTCCCCCCTTGTTCAAAAGCAAATACTTTTTTCTTATGAACATTTTCCTTTAATTAGAGAAAAATAGGTTCTTGGTCTTGCTTCTCTTTTACTTCTGACACTAATGATAATTCAGCCCCATTCATCACCACTACTCCTCTTTCTATGGAATCCCTTAGTCGAACTCCCAATCGGGCAAGTCTATGCACATCTATTGCTAGATCTTTCTTATCTTCCTCAAAATGGACGGTACTGCCCATAAATAACCTTCAATGCATTAACAACAACATTATCCTTACATGAATTGTAAAGAATACTCATGTCATAATTCTTGAGTAATTCTAACCACCTCCTTTGTTTGAGATTAAGCTCTTTCTGAGTAAGCACATACTAAAGACTTTTGTGATCAGTGAACACATCCACGTGAACACCATAAAGATAATTGCGCCATATTTTCAAAGCAAATACTACGACAACTAACTCTAGATCATGGGTTGGGTAGTTCTTCTCATGAACTTTGAACTGTCTGGAGGCATAAGCTATAACCTTGCCATTCTACATTAACACACAACCTAAACCAACTCTAGACGCATCACATTAAACAACAAAGCCATGCGTGCCTTATGGTAAGGTCAATACTGGGGCAATAGTCAACCTCTTTTTCAATTCCTTTCAAGCTTTTGTCACAAACTTCAGACCATTGAAATTTCACCATTTTTTTGAGTTAACTTAGTCAAAGGGGATGAAATGGATGAGAACCCCTCTACGAACCTTCTGTAATAGCCAGTCAAACCAAATAAACTCCTAATATTAGTTGGTGATGTGGATCTGAGCCAATTCTGCACTGCCTCTATTTTTTAGCTATTAACTTTAATTCCCTCTCCAGACACAATGTGGGCTAAGAATGCCAAAGACTCAACCCAAAACTCACACTTAGAAAACTTGGCATATAACTCTCTATCCTTTATAGTTTGGAGAACTACTCTGCGATGATTAGTATGATCTTCTTCATTCTTCGAATAAATTAGTATGTCATCAATGAATATGATAACAAATATATCTAAATAATGTTTGAATACTCTATTCATAAGGTCCATGAACGCTGCAGGCGAATTGGTCAAACCAAAGGACATAACTAGGAACTCATAATGAGCATAACGGGTCGTGAATGATGTATTTGGAATGTCACATTCTGTTACTTTTAACTGATGGTAGCCTGATCTGATGTCTAACTTAGAGAAACAACTAGCACTCGAAAGTTGGTCGAAAAGATCATCTATTCTCGGAAGAGGGTACTTATTCTTGATGGTAACCTTGTTTAATTCGGGGTAATCATCACACATCCTAAGGGAACCATCCTTCTTCCTCACAAATAAGACTGGAGCGCCCCAAGGTGAGAAACTTGGTCGAATAAAACCCTTATCTAGGAGATCTTTCAACTGCTCCTTCAACTTTTTTAACTCTGTTGGTGCCATTCTGTATGGTGGAATAGATATAGGATGAGTATCGGGAAGAATATCTATATCGAAGCCTGTCTCTCTCTAAGAAGAGACTTCGGGTAGATCATCTGGAAAGACTTCTACAACTAAAACTTACTCAATAGGAGGTGTCTTAACACTAGAGTCATTTACTCAGACCAAGTGATAGACACAACCTTTGGAAACTAACTTTCTCGCCTTAAGGTACGAAATAAAACGACCCTTAGGCACTGCTGAACTACTACTCCACTCTATAACTAGCTCATTAGTAATTTGGAACAAAACAATTCGAGGTCTACAATCAATGGTTGTATAACAAAAATGAAGTCAGTCCATACATAAAATGACATCAAAATCTACCATGTCTAACTCAACTAAATAAGCCATGGTATTCTTGTGATTGATGGAAATGACAATCACGATATACCCGCTCTACTAGAATAGACTCCCCAATAGATGTAGAAAAACAAAATGGTTCACAAGGTTTCTCAAAAAGAACATTAAACTTATTTGCGACATAAAGAGTCACAAAATATAAACTTGGTTCTGGGTCTAGCGAAGCATAAACATCAAGAGTAAAGACTTTGATTATACCAGTGACAACATCTGGAGAATACTCTCTCTCTTGACGACAAGTGATCGCATAAAGGCGGTTTGCTTCTCCTCCAGTAACGAAAGTAGCACCTCTAGATGCAGCCCTATCTGGTGGAGCAACTGATGAAGACTAGGATATATTGCCCTGCTTTCATTACCTTGCCGGTTCTTAAGGCACTCTTTCATGAAGTGACCCTCTTGTCCGTACTTGAAAAAACTTGTGGAGCTATCGCGACATTTACTTGGGTGGGTCCTACCACACTTAGTACGTGCAGGAGCTCATTTACCTCTTTGTGCCACACTATCTTGAGAATCTGCAGGTCTAGCTCTGAAATGCTGTGAATTCGTACTATTGTACTCACCTTTGTTTCTGGGTGCAGGTGCACTTGCAGATGATGGAGCACGTCCTTTTTCCTTTTGTAAGAAAGAAGACCGGTTCACATTATTTCTTTGTGGCCTGGACTCATTCCCTCTCTTCTTTTTTTTTGTTTCTAAACTCCTCCCTATCTCTCAACTTCTCTTCCTCAACCTGCTGCACATAGACCATCAACCTTGCTATATCCATGTCCCCAATTAGCATAGCTGCCTTACCCTTTTTTCTTGACAGACGGGACAACCCAGCAACAAAAAGATTCATCTTGCTTGTCATATCTGCAACTATCTCCGGAATATATTGGGAAATGTCACGAACCGAGAGTACCCCCTAGACGTAACACGACGTATTTGACCCGAAGGGGTCTCATACAAGCCTCTAGCATCATCATTACATAAGACATAGAAATAATGCAGAAAAATTTAAAACTTTTACAATAGAAGTCAAACTTCATTTTTCATAAGAGGGAAATCATACGAATCTAGACTTAGTCTCATACACCATCTACAACATAGGAATACAAAGTTTGGGACCTAGATGTTTATCAATAAAAGTCTCAATATGAAAAGTACAATATAAACTAGGAAATGGATAATCCGTCCTCGAACTTGAGGACTCACCACAACTTGGAGATAAGCAATCCAAGTCTTGTTCAATAAAGGAGAGTGTATATAACCTAGCCAAAACCTATACTTATCAATATGTAGAAGGAGAAGGGGTTAGCACAAATATGTACTAAATATGGAAACATGCATCAAATCCTTTAAATATGAAAAAGGACATTTTAGTTGCAAAGTATGAATTTATCAAGTTTAGAAACCAACATGCATTTCAATGTACATAACAAGTCACAATTATATTTATACTCTCACCATAGTGAAAACCTTACCTTAGAAACCCCTAAAGAACACTTGTGCAATGTATGGTTGGCATCCCACAATCCCAACGTTACCAATTCCTCTTTTGAAGCTACCTTAGTCATATATATCATCTTTAGACCTCATCAAAATCAATAGTTACAAATGAGGAACTACTCATGTACATTACTTGAATTATAAGGAAAGTCATTCATAACAACTATCTATTCAACATACATGCATACATTTAAATCTCATCATAATATAAAAGAAACATTCCATGACATCCTACTAAGTTTACTTGTGCAATGTGGAAGTGAAGTCCCATACCCCCACTCCTACTAAGTAAGACTTACCAAGAAATCATAGTAGAGTTTATGTCTCATTCATTATCTTTCATTTAGGGAAAAATAGCCATAACCGACATAGACCATGTGAGCTACATGGAATCCGGTGTCGTGTAACCCCACTCCGAAATAAGGTGTCCTACTTACCTAAGGTAGAACTAAACGTGTTAGCTTCTAGGTTGATCCACTAGCTAAGTCCTATGATGGCACATAGTTATGGGATATGGAGATTGCTTTTAGAAACCTCTCCTCTTGCATTGGTGGATGAGCTTCCATATCATCCGTTTACTTTAGATGATCACCCGACCTATTGCATTGACGAAAGGACCTTTACCTCATTATCCATATCTACTTGGTACTAAGCATTATTTCCAATTTATACATAATTAGTCTTGAATTGTATTTACATGTGTGAAGGAGTGCTCTACCGTTCATTCAATACAACTCATAAAATAGCTCATAGATTCAATAAAGTGAAAACTAACTTTCAACCTTAGAATCATCATTAACATGTGAGTAAGCCTTTCACATTATTGTTGATAGTGTTTTCATGAGAAATAGCCTTTCAATCAACAAAACAACATCATCATCATCATCCTAGACAAGTCATACATGAACATGTGTAACGGTAAGGGGAGAATAACCTTTCAACAGTACCTCAATATATAAAATAGTCATAGGATCTTGACCTTTCAATTGAATCATAAACGCATACATCACCTTCAATAATATGTACAAACCCTAGCAATTTACCCTTTCAACAGTCATGAATCATGTCTCACAATCATATTTAGAAATACTACTTTAAGAATGAATAAAACAAGATTCAACAAGTAGATTAACATAGATACAATCCATAGTAATCATCTTGCATCAATACACCCATCACAATTCATAAAATTGGGGTCATGGGGTAGTTCATGGGTTCATGAGGAAATTTTACAATAAAAATCACCATTAAACATCAATTATCCATAATATAATGCAATTAACATAATAAAATCATTTTTAGGAAGAACGCATTGTTTGAATGAAAACCCTAGTTTTTGAACAAGTTACCAATTTCGATATTAGTGTTTGAAGGGCTTCATGGAGAAAAATGTTGCATGAATCAAGGTTACCATTCCTTAACAGATGTTCTCCCAAGAAATTGGAGTGAAAATCTTGGAGCTTGAACCCTAATCTTGACCTTCTTCTTTGTTCTTCAATGGAGTTTATAGAGAGAATATTTTGACAGGGAAGTGGGTTTGAGTTTGGATCTTGAGAGTATGAGAGTTAAAATGGTTTTTTAATAGTTAAGAACACTTAAATATATCTAAAATAAATAGTTATAACCCTCCCTACTATTAATTTAATTATTTAGGAGTTGAGAAAAACACCCCCTTATGGCCGAACTGCAAACCTGCTTTTGAATGTTTGGATCCGCGGACCACATCCACGAATCATGGATGGGACCATGGCCCGTCTTGCATAGGTGTGGTTTGGGTCAAAGAGGGAGTTTTGGAGGAAAAGCTTGGGGAAACTAAGTCACAACCCACGACTCCAAAACATAGAGAGTGGGTCCACCCACGTGGCGTGGGTGCCCAATCGTGGTTCCATGTAATTTTTTTTACAGCTTTTGGACCTTTTATTGGGTCCTCCTCATGGACCCTTAGGTGGATCCCAGAGGGTCGTGCCTTGGCGTTTAGGCACTAAAATCCTAGTACTATATTAGGGAATTATTTTAGGACTCTAACCTTACATTTTAACTTCATTAGTCTACTAGACTACACGTTAGGCTCTAGTTTAGGTCATTAGATTTCTGCGGTGTTACATTATCTCCCCCCTGGGAACATTCATCCCTGAATGATGACCAAAACACCAAACTAAGTTAGAAACTCTAGAATAGCAGCCCATCATGCATGAAACATAAAAAATGTGCTAAAACTAAAAATGCACTTATCACATCATGCACAATTTCAAAGGAGGAAACTTCAACTCCCTTTCACAACATGGCCAATGCATTACAAGAAAGTAGGAACTCCATCTACTAATCCAATATGCATGAAACTCATCAATTTACACCAACAAGGGAGGAACTACCTTCTCCAACTCATACAAGCTCAACACAACAATGTAGAGTCAACATGTCTTCTCATCAGCACATCATTAAGTATGTTCATCAATTTACTTCATGAAGTCAAAAATGCAATCATCATACAAAAAGTGAGGAACATATAAATCATAAAAACTCAATTTATGCTTTAACATGAATTTTCACAAGAGCAATTACAATATAAGGAAATCATGGAAAAGTCACTCACACACTTGACTCCCAAAACACTAAAGACTCAAGAGGAATTATTTACCTCAAGTTTGAATAGGAGTAGAAGGAAAAAGATGAGGATAACGGGACTTCATATCGGCCTCGGCCTCCCAAGTAGCACCTTTAACTAAGTGATTCCTCTATAAAACCTTAACGGAGGCTACTTCCTTATTTATCAACCTCTTCACTTGCCGGTCCAAGATCTCAACTGGGACCTCTTCATAAGAAAGGTTTTCGTCAACTCCTAAACCCTCTAAAGGAAGGATGGATACCGGATCACCAATACACTTCTTGAGCATGGAAGCATGAAACATCGGGTGAACCGGGGCCAACTCATTTGGCAAGTCCACTTCATATGCAACTTTCTCAATGTGTTTCAAGATTTAATATAGCCCACATACCGGGGACTAAGCTTCCCCTTCTTACCAAATCTCATCACACCTTTCATAGGTGAGATTTTCAAGTAGACCCAATCAACAACCTCAAATTCAAGATCCCTCCTTCTTACATCGGCATAAGACTTTTGCCGACTTTGGGCCGTCTTCAACCTCTCTCTAATGAGTCAAACTTTTTCAATGGCATCAAAAATTAGTTCGGGACCAATTGGAGAAAACTCACCTACTTCAAACAACCCAACCGGAGATCTACACCTCCTACCATATAGGGCTTCAAATGGAGCCATGGCAATGCTTGAATGGTAACTATTGTTGTAGGAAAATTCTATCAATGGGAGATGATCATCCCAATTACCCTTGAAATAAATCACACACACCCTCAACATGTCCTATGAGGTTTGAATGGTTCATTCCGCTTGACCATCCATTTGAGGGTGGAAAGAGGTACTAAGTTTAACATTGGTACCAAGCCCTTGTTGGAACGCCTTCCAAATATGTGAAGTAAATTGAGCACCCCGGTCCGAAATGATAGACAAAGGAACCCCATGCAACTTCACTACCTCCATGATGTACAATTTGGCATAGTCTTCCGCCGATAAAGTAACCTTCACGGGAATGAAGTGGGATGATTTAGTCATCCTATCAACGATGACCCAACTAGAATCATGTTGCCTCCAAGTACGAGGCTACCCCACCACAAAGTCCATATTCACCTCCTCCCACTTCCAAGTGGGAGTATTTATATCTTGCAATAAACCTCCCGGTTTAAGGTGTGTGGCCTTAACTTATTGACAGTTTGGACATTTGGCCACAAAACCTGCTATATCCTTCTTCATGCCATTCCACCAATAGACTTCTTATAGATCACGGTACATCTTGGTAGCTCCCGGATGAATAGAATAGCGTCAACCATGAGCCTCTTCTAAAAGTTTCTCTCTCAAGCCATTAACATCCGAAACACATAATCTACCTTGGTACCTAAGCACCCCATCCCCCCCTTGGGAGAAACCCTCAACAGACTTGTTGAGAATGATTCTTTCAATTCCATCAAAATAGGATCAAGATGTTTGTTAGACTTTACATCAACCACAAAGGACGATTTAGAACTCTAATGGACCATGAATCCACCCTTGGTGGAATACACTAGTTGGACACCTAACCAGGCCAACCTATGCACATCACGAACAAATTTCTTCTTCTCATCTACTACATGAGCCACACTATCCATGGACAATTTACTTTAAGGAATCCGCAACTACATTATCTTTGTTGGGGTGGTATAAGTCACTCATGCCATTGTCACAGCCCTTTTCGCGCACGACGACGAAAGGGTTTTTCCAATTTAAGTGGCGTTATAGATCACATGATTATTTTTATTTTTCAGAGTCGCCACTTGGAATTGAGTTATGGTGTTCCAAGTCACCTTTTTGTTTAATCTCTAATCATAAGGAAATGACTCTTTATTTGATCTGCGAATCAGAAATTCGAGTAAGGAATTCTGTTGACCGAGGGGAAGGTATTAGGCATCCCTCGAGTCCCGTGGTTCTAGCACGGTTGCTTTTATTGACTTCTACTTATCTTGATATGTTTTTTGGATAATTTGTGTCTATATGCCATGGTTTGCTTATTTTTAATTGTTGAATTTTTATTAGTCTTAAACCGGATGCATAACTGCATTCTCGGTCATGACATTTGGAGACATAACTGTCTTCCCCTCTCGAGTTCATCACACCTCATAATCTCAATTTACACTTCTTGGTTTGAATTAACAAAATTAATTATTAAAATAATTTGGCCAAGGTGCGTAACCGCATCCTTGAATTTATTAAGTATCTCAAAAAGATGTGGAACCACATTCTTAATTGAGATGAAATTTAATTATTATTATTACATGAACTAACAAAATTAAAAAATATATAGATTTATTTTAATACATAATGAGTTATTCTTATAATAGTTGTCAATATACTGCACAAAAAATATTTCCTCAACTATTAGAATAACTAGTTTCAACATTCTGAAGATCTTAATTGTTTAGTGATATGCAAGATTCAAACAATTATATTTCGACATTATAATATCACAATTAAACACACATAAAATTCGAGCAATTTCATAACATTGGAATCAAGTATTATATAATCATGAAAATTAAATTATACACAAAAAAAGAAGAAGTTATATGGTACCTCTTGCGAAATCAATTCACGAAAAAAAAAAAAAAAACAATCCTAGTAGGAACCGCGAACTCGAAACCACGAAAGTGAACCTCAACCTCAAATTGTGGTGAGTGAGAGAAAACATATAAATAAAATGCGAATTCTTTTTTCTAGCATTTTTGTGTGTGCATATATTTTTTTTGTAGTGTGCAAATCGTATGTTGCTGACTCCTTTTTCTTTTATGCCTTTTCTTTTGTTGCTCCTGCAGCGTGAGTGTGTACTTTTATAGATGCATCTAATTATTAGGAATTAAAATTTATGCAGGAATGAGATTTTTAGTGTTTGGGTAATTTTAGAATTTTTTAAGTTAGATTTAAAAATAAGAAATAAAATTTTATGGAATTTCGGATTAGTTTTAGAAAGAAAATTCTATTATCTTTTTTTTTCATGCTGCACGTTTTTTTTATTATCTTGCATATTATTTTTTATTCTGCTTCTCTCTCTTCTTAAATTTTTATAATTAAGTAAAAAAAATTTCTTGTTTTTCATGTTTTTCTTTTTATAATATTTGTTTGACTTTCTATTAAACGTTTTTGTTTATCTTTTCCTTAAATAAAATTAGTTTTAAATCTTTTTTTTTCTTACATTTTGTTTCCCTTTTTTTTTTTATATTTTTCTTTTGACATTCTGTACATTTTGTTTTATTTCTTTTTTATCTATTTTAATTCAATCTGTTTTCTTCTCCTTATCCTAACAAGTTTATTATTATTATTTTTGTTAGAACCCTAAATATCAAGACAACACACATATTATAGCATAAAACATGACTTAATACTTTTCTAAATACGATCAAACAAAAAATTCATTCAAATTAGTAAGACACAAACATAAAAACTTTGATAATTAATTAAGGAGAAAGAGCGAGGAATGGACTCTTAAGCATGTAAGAAATACTCACACGTCATATAGCATGTTCGAATATATTTCAGAACACAACATTAATAATATTAACAGATTAAACACATACGAAATCTGAACAACTTCAATATATTGAAATTAACTCTTGCACAATAATGACATAAAATTATGCAAAAAATAAAATACAAATAAATGTTACCTCTTGTGAAAATTAGTTAACGAGAAAAAGGACAAATAATCAGGAGCCACGAACTTGAAACCGCGAAAACAGATTTCCAGATCTTCAATCACAATGTGAGAAAGTACAATGTATGTATTGCTTTTTTTTTTTCAATTAATGCCTATCCCTGTGTGTGCCTTTTTGTGTGTCTTCTTTTTTTCTTTGTTGTACGTATGTGTCCTATATATATAGGATTGATTTTTTTTTTTTTTTTTTTGCAGATTTGTAGTAGTAGTCTAGTGGGTATAGGAGTGGGTAGTGGGTTGTTTAGTTGAGGAGAACGTGAGGGAGTGTAGAGAATTGTGGGAAAGTGGGAGTGTGGGGGTGTATGGTATTGTTGTTGTTTATTTATTTATTTATTTTAAAAAGCATCAAACTGTTTTTGCTCTTCTTTTCCTTTTATTTTCTTACGTGTAGTATGTTTTTGGGTAGGTATAGGAGTGGGGTAGGTTTGTTAGATTAATTAGGTTATTTTTCATTTATTTTAGTTTTAGTTTTATTTTACTCTTAAAAGAATATTATAAATAATAAATTATAATAACATATCAACTAATTATTTAAAATTAATAAAAATCTAAGAAAAAGTCAACTAGCTATATATATAAAAACAATTAAATAATACTAGCTTATTTATAAAAACTTAATTTCAAAAATAATATAGATTTTTTGTAATCTTTCATTTCATTTTAAACAATTGAAAATAAAACTTACCTTAAAAAGGGATTCTGTTTTTGTTGTTTTCAAATATTTTAAAATAAACTTAACAAAATAAGAGAAAAGTCAAAATATTTAATTTATATTTATAAAAATATTTCAGCTCGAAAAATGGTTCAAAATTTTAATTTCGGTCAAAAATACGTGTCTACATATGTGATGTTATTAAATGTATGTAGGGGAATACTTGGGCTTAACAGGAGTGAAATTGAAGGGTAAAGAAGTGGTTGCTGCTGAATTAGCAACTCATTTTGTACCTTCACACAAATTATTTCAGTTAGAGAAGAGTTTACTGAGCATAAACAACGGTGAAGAGGATACTATATTTAGATCTGTCATAGACGAATTCTCTACAAATGTTCAAATAGATGAAACAAGTGTCTTGAGCAAGTAATGTATCATGATTTCAAACTGTTCTTGTGAGGATATTCACACTGATGCATTTTTCAGAAATCAATTGTAGGTTGTCCATAATTGATGATTGGTTCTCCAGGGAAACTGTGGAGGAGATCCTGGATTCATTTGTAAGAATTGATTATACTATATATGATAAAACATACAATTGATATAACTTTAATTTTCAGGAAGCTGAAGCAGGCAAAAAAAAAATGATTGGATTATGCCAGTGCTTAAAAGTATAAAGAAAGCATCTCCAATTGGATAGAAAATAACATTGAGATCGGTAACTAGTCCTAATAATTCATACAAACAATATATGAATATGCAAAAGAGAAAGGATCTTACTTTTTCTCAATATTATTTTTTCCAGATACGAGAAGGGAGGATACAAACTCTATCTGAATGTTTGAGGAGAGAATTTCGGATTACCATAAACACATTACGAACTATAATATCTCATGATTTATATGAGGTAATTTATTTTTAAAAATTAAGCAAACATATTCACAAAGAAGTACACTTGATTTGCAATTTCTCATTTAAAATCTAAAATAGAATTCTTCGATTTATTTTTAAAAGGAATAAGGGCTGCCATCATTGACAAGGATAAGTATGCTCCTTTGTTCCTTCAAGTGTTGGTAGTTTTATTAACCAATCAAGAATTTCGAATAACTATAAAGTCAATTCAATTTATTCGACTAAAAGTACGTACTCCCTCCATTTAAAAAAGAATGACCTCCTTTCCTTTTTAGCTTATTTAAAAAGAATGATCTCTTTCCTTTTCTGGTAACATTTTAATTTCAGCTTTCCACATGACATGTTTAAAGCTACAAGATTGAAGGACAGTTTAGTACATTTGACATAACTTTAATTTAGGACCACAAAATTCAAAAGTCTTTTTTATTTTCTAAAACTTTGTGCCAAGTCAAACCAGGTCACTCTTTGTGAAATAGAGGGAGTAATATTTTTTCATTACTGAAACTGATAATAAGTAGATGATGCATTTACATAAAAAATATTGATAGAACACTTCTGTTTCTTCATTTTTAGTGGAACCCTTCAACTCTTGACAAAGTTCACGATGAGCAACTCGACTTAATCTTCAAGCCATTCGATGAACATGACTTGGAACTTCAAATTCCAATAAAAGAAGAAGAATATTGCAGGTTCAAATGAATATGTATATCAGTTGCACTTAATTTATCCAATTATATATTTTGCATTATTGAAGAAGATTGTTAATTAAACTTTAAATTTACATTTGAAGAAACAGGTGGGAAGGAAAATATGAGAGTTCTAGTTATTGTCTCCGAACCAAATGAAAATTCAAAAATGATGTGTGGATCAACAACTCTTAGAATTAGTGTTCATGATATATATCTATATCTTCTAATGTTTGTAATAAAGATTCTAAGTATATATATAGTAGAAGAAACATACGTTCCTTGTGGCAAATGTAACTGCAACATTATTTAAGATTTTGATACATTACTCACATTGGATTAATGTATTGTTTGCGAATGGCCTTCCCAAGCATTATTATGAATATGTACAAGTGGCTAATGATATTATTTTAGTTGTTGTTACTCCCTCATATGTTATAGCATTTTCTTTCCATATTAATGGTGGGATTTGTGATTTGTGAAATTAAAGTTTTTTTTTTTTTTTGGCGAAAAGTAAGGTTATTTTTTTTTCATTCCATTGATCCTCTTCCATATGTTCTAGTGTTTTTTTGTCCTATTAATTGTGGAATTTCATGATTCGTAGAATTGAAGCTTTTTCAATTTTTTTGGCAAAAATTCAGGCTATATTTTTTTTATTTTGTCTCTTTTTTCATTCTAAAATCCTTTCCATAAGTATATTTGCTAAATTTTTAGCTAAATTAATCCTTAAACTATACCCTAAATTTAAATTATATCCTTAAAATATCATTCTTAGCAGAAAACATCATCTAAGTATTTGCTAGAATTTGTCGGAAAACTATCATATCCCACAAAAATCAAGTCACCTATTTTGTATTTATTATTCTAAGATACTGTAACACCCCATAATTTTTTTGAACTAAGACTTGAACCATCCTTCGTTGTGAGTAGGATTTTACTGAGGAAATTAAAATTTCTTAAGTTTTAAGGTCACTAAATGTAGCACCTTGAGTTTCAAAAAGAACTAAATTGGAAATAGCAAAATCTAAAATTTTGCAAGTTATGCTTAAGTTATGAGTTTTGGGTCAACTTAAAATGACCATAACTCTCAGTACAAGATGAGTTAGGTGGATTACAAGATAGCGAATAAAAGGTCTTTGAATTATCTTTCCAACGCCATCGAGTTTGCTAAGTTTCGAGTTTGGATGAGTGAGATATGCCCTTTTGAAGTCAGGTTGTCCAGTTAAGGAAAGTCACTACTAAAAAACTACGGACTGAAAAGCGACGGACGGCGTCGCTCAAAATAATGACAGTGCTGTCCATCACTTTTTAATAAAATAATTATTTTTAAAATTATTTGACGAAAAGTGACGGACAACATCTCTTAGTTCGTCGCTTTTTTTAGCGATTTTTTGCGCCAAATATATATATAATTAATAATTATTTACTTAATATAAATAGCAACGCCGTCCATCACTTTTATTAAAAATAATTATATATAAATTAAAATATTATGCACGCTGTCCGTCGCTTTTAATTTATTTGAAGATATATCTTTTTTTAAATAGCGACAAGCAGCATCTTTATGTTTGTCGCTTATTGGTCAAAAACATGGTCAACTATTTTAAAAAAAGCGACAGACAACGTCTCTTAGTCCGTCGCTTTTTGGTCAAAATATTGGTCAACTATTTTTTTTTAAAAAGCGACAGACCTAGAGACGTTATCTATCGCTTTTCATTAAATATCTAAAACAAAGTCGCGATTTTCCCCCATTTCCCCATTTCTGGAAATTCTCTCCACTCCTCACTCACACCACAACTGTGCGTCGCTGCTGCCACCGGAGAAAAGAGCCAGCCGCTGCCTGCTTCTCCGTTACTGCCAGACCAACCGCCACCGCCGCCACCTGCTTCTCCTCTCTCTTCAATCCCTCCTTCTCCTAATTTAAGGTTAGGGTTTATTAATTCATCAAAAAAATAATTAAATTGAGCTATATTTTGATTTTGTTAGCTATTAATTGTAATTAGTTTATTGAATTTGTGTTTATTCATTGTTAGTTTGCATTAGGGATTATTAGTTTGTGAGTGAATTTGTATAATTTTAGGATTAGTTTGAATTAGGGTATTTTATGACTAGTCTTGAATTAGGGTATTTTAGAAGGAAAAATCACACCATATACACATTTAAGATATAATATTACGGGTTTTAAACATACTTTTAAAATATTCTTACTTATAACAGTTTATTTACGGGTTATAACATATCAATTAAATTTAACTTTATTTAAAATTTAATTTAATAAATGATTAATCTCTTTATATTTTTATATTATTAATTATTATTAGTTAATTAATTTGATTGCAGTTCCTTTTTTAAAACATAAATTATCAGTTACACAAATTTAGGGATTTACATTGATTAGAGTTCCTTGATTACTGTTACATTCCAAACCTCCCATTCACATTAATCCCACCCCCACCCCCCACGCCTATCCAATACTACATTAATTGTCCCTCCCATCTTTCTCA
>JAJOOH010012886.1:0-20617 GCA_029582605.1 Solanum gracilifrons
CCCCCCCCCCCCCCCCCCCCCCCCCCCCCCCCCCCCCCCCCCCCCCCCCCCCCCCCCCCAACTCAAAATAGCGTTTTTATTAAACCTAAAATTTTTTATATACAACTGATATATATGATATACGGGTGATATACACGGGACTGTAGAATGATACACAACTCATGGATTGGTTTCTTGGAATTCATGCGAGAACTTTAAGCCTCTGATTCAGTTCCATGAGCTAGAACCACGACTCTTAAATGGTTTCACGGACGGTAGTTTTCAATTCGTGGAAATTGGGAACAGAATTCTCAGATTGGAGTATTTGTAGTAAAACGGTCGTAACTTTTTACTCTGGACTCAGATTGATGCAAATTTGGTGGAGTTGGAAAGAAGACTCGAAACCCTTTAATTTGATAGCTAATGAGACACATAACTCTGCATATTCTAAGAGATATATGATTGTTTGAAGTTGACTCAAGTAAAATCTTGTAGCAAAACTAAATCGGTAAGGAAGCTTTGCCAACTCAACTTTGTGCTAGAGAATTTCTAGCTCTTAATTCACATCTAATACACTTACACCACTTAGAAACTGGATCCTAACGCTTATGCATCATTAGGAAATTATCCGATACAGGTCTATATGCATATGAAAAATTATTCAGATCTTAGCTTAGAAATTTTTGGGGTATTACAATTTTAGAACGACCCAGAAGAAAGTTAAGTCTGCTTTATTATATGCTTGGACCACCAAAACAAATTAGCTATATACTTCTAAATAGAAGTTCTAAATATGAAATGTATTATTCTTAACATAAATTAATTCCCACACGACAAATAATGAATCCCTTACATGAAACCAACACATTTTACTTAAATGTATAATTGATTGGAATTTAACTTCTATACACTGAAGTGTAAGATCACCTAATTAAGCATAGTTGCACATTCCATAAGAGCATGAACTTCCTTTTTTGCATTCATTGTTGCACTTGCCACAATGCTTCTTGTTAACATATATGTTCACACACCACCCTTGGCAGCATATCTCAGAGTACTTGCACTTGTTACCACATTTACCACAATTGGATCTATCATTGAGGACGTTCACACATTGTTTTTTGCAACAATCTGGCCCGCGGCTCCCCTTTGCAGCACAAACCCTAGGGTATTTATCACACGTTGCAACATATCGTTGTTTTGGGGCAAGAAAAGAGGTCTTTCCTCGCGAATAAGATGCATCTAGGCCTTCAAGGTGTAACTCTTGACTAGACAATGAAGGAAAGAGAGCAATGGTTATTGTAATTGATAGTAAGATAACAAGTAAGAACTTGAATGAATTCATATTTTAGTAATTAAGGAGTTTTGTAATATTTAAAGTTTGATCACTAGCTTGATTTGAAAATAGAAGGAGAATATACTAAGTGGTATTTATAGGGAATTTTTTTTGTGAAGAATGAAATTGGTTTAATGGTAGTCTCTATCAGTGTGAATATTGCTACACCAAAATTCAAGTCATGAAAGTTTGGCCTAAGAAGGAATGGAATTACTGGAAAACTTGAATTAGGTTTATGTAAATAAGGAAAAAGGAGATGAACCTTGAAATTGTTGTAGGGCAAGTGGCTATAGTGACAATTAACCAAGGATGTTAAGAGGAAATTTCTTATGTTGATTTCTAAATCTCCAGATATTGTTTGAGCTCATGAGGTAGTAAAGGTGATTTATTTCCAAGTCAAAATGTCATTAGTTAAACTGAAAAATCACCTTTAGATATATGGCTCGAAGAAAGTGTAATAAATCAAATGTCTTCTCTTTTTTCACTTTGTTTGAGAAATTTTAGTAACTCAGTTGATTTGCTATCTGAACTTTCACCTTGTTGATGAAGGCTCAATTCTCCGTTTTGTAATCCCTCTTCAATTTCTCCTTTCCTTACCTGCAATTTTTTTTAAATAGAAAATTTTAATCATTTTGTTCCAATTCGTTTGATACATTTTATTTATCGGGGTTTAATCAATGGTCAACTTTTGTAGCTAAACATCGGGCACTATAGGTAAATTTTAAAATTTCTAGTTTTGGAAATTATGCAGAGAGGAATATAGTCAAAATTAATTAAAGTTAATTAGTTTGATTCTCAACCAGCAAGAATTTTTAATATTTTTGAACTAAGTGAATACCTTAATTTTACTCAAGAAGAAGAAGATTGAGATTGATAGTTCATGATCCCCCTTAGGTCCATTTCACCTTTATTGCCACCTTGTTTTGTGATCAATTTTTTTTGCAAGTAGTAACTAGTTTTGTAGTTACTTCTTATTCAATTCTCAATTGTAATATAGAGTAAGATCTAGTCCTTCCTCTTTAGATGCACCTTTTTTTAGGGTTACAATAAAATTGTGACTCAATTTAAAATATAAAAAAATAAAAATTTAGGCCCTAAATATCACATATCAAGACATGTCACTCAAATTTCAACAAGATGGTTCCTCTCTCTTTTCTCTCTGTGTTTTCTTTTTTTTTCCTGCATGTGATCTTTTATCAAGGGAAAATGCTTAAATATGGCATCAAACTTTGAGAAAAGGTTCATTTATGTCATTCGTTAAAAGTTTGGCTCATTTATATCATTATCGTTTGAGAAAAGGCTCATTTATGTCATTATTTGTTAATTAAAATAGCATATATATGAGCCAAATTTTTGACTTATGACATGGATAAGTTTTTTTTCAAAGTTCGGTGACATTTTGAACCTTTTTCCTTTAAGAAAAATGATTTAATTAATGACATGGCCACAATCATATTTGACCACGTGTAAAAAAAATTTTGCAAAACCGAAACTATTTTCATTTTACAAATAATGACATGGATGACCTTTTCTCAAACGAAAAATGGCATAGATGAGCCAAACTTTTAACATATGGCATGCATGAGTAATTTTCTCAAAGTTCAATAACATATTTGAATCTTTTCCCTTTTATCAATAGGCCTCCAAGTTGCCAACCAAGTTTTCTCGTTAATACTCCCCCATTTCAAAATAAGTGAATTGTTGAGCTTTTTTTTCATAGTTTAAAATTAGTAAATTGTTCAAAGTTCAAGATAGTTTTTGGAATTTTTTTTTATTTTTGCCTCTCATTTATATTTTCTAGGTAATAATTTCAAGAGAGTTAATTGCTTATATTTATGATTTTACTTTGAATTATTTATATTTTCAAGATTAGTTTGAGAATAACTAAAAGAACAAAAGTGGAAAGTAGTGTTTAATTTATATCCTAAACCTTTTTTAATGGATATATATTACCTCAACAATTCACTTATTTTGAAAGAAGAAAACAATACAAAGAATTTAATTAAGACAAGAAACATATGATTATTGACTTCTTTTTTGAAAAAAAGAAAAGAAAAGAAGAATGAAGAAGTTAAGATCTATCAATATGGGCACGCAATCAATTCCTTTTTTGGTCCTTCCTCTTTTTTAGTTTGACTATTCAATATTCAATGTTTAGTTAAGGTCTTAATTTTTTTAAAATTAAGATAAAGACATCTCAATATTAAAATATATATATTAAATAGGTGTTTGGACATGTGATTTCATCTTGTTATTTGAAATAATAAGATTAAATCGGTGTTTGAACGTGCGAGTTCATCTCGTAATTTGAAATAGTGAGATAAATCCAAAAGGTTTGATTTGAGAATTTTGTATCATGATTTCACATTTTTTAAATATAAAATTGACTCACAAGTTTATATTTTGTTAAGAAAGATCCACCATTTTTTATATGTCAACCATTTATTTCATATATAAACAATACTTATAGTTGATATTATTACTCTTACCGACCTTTAGATCATTTATATCGATTATAGCTATTATTCTCACCAACATAAATATTACTCACTTTATTTACACAAAATTATCACGTTTTCATCGCATGTCTCTATAGAATTCTTTACAAAACTACTATTGTTTTTATTAGTAGATAAATATTATATTGTTGATGCTAGTACACTAAAATTTTTAGCTTCATACAAATTAAAGGATAACGCTATCATTTGCAGGATTACAAAGAAGTGAAAGAGAACCTCACAGTGCTAAAGAACTACATTAGGCATTCATCTCTATACAATGTGATTGAGCTTGAAAAAACATATTTAGATATTAAGTCTTGGTTAACTCAGATCTATTCAGACTAATTAAGTAGTTGAAAAAAAATACACTTAATAATTAAGATTCAAACAAAAAAAGGTAAAAACTTAAAGATTGAAATGCGAATGATTACGATTACCTTCGTTAACTCAACTATTACAAATTTGTGCTTGGTAAGCCTATTAAAAAGTAAAGCTCTTTCTCGAATAGTTTCTTCGTTTTCGAGGCTCCTAACTATCCCACCACATCTCATCATGCTGACATAGTCAAATCCTATTGGGATACTTTGGGTTGACCAAAATAAGAGTCGGCTTTCCACAAATTATCTGTTACATATGCACTTACAGAGTAACATACATTCATCTTTGCATTCTGGCTTTTGTAGTCAATAGGGTCGGCCAAAGTATGTTTTTCTAACTAACCTGATTGTGAAATATTATCCTATAATTAGTCAACTTTTAACTTAATTAAGGGGTATCTTTGATATTTATCAAAATTTCAAATTCTAGCTCCCTACACCTTGTTTGGATGGTTGTAAGCCGTTGACTAGTTAGAGGTCTATCTATGAATCGGCCTAGACTATCCTCTATCCAGATAGATGTAAGCCCTCCATAGAAGTTCAAGGAAGTAAAGCTACATACTACTGGCATTCCGTGCTTTAAACCCAACTCAAGTCGAAGAAACTTATTCAATGGTCACCGATCTCATCAAGAAGAAAACCTTTAGGCTTCTTATCCAGGAACTGATCTATTGTGGATGTTCCTGTGGGAAAGGCTATGCTAGGGCGTGTGGTCGATGGCTTGGGAGTACCTATTGATGGAAGGGGGAAAGCCCCTGGGATTATTGAACATAAATCAGTGCACGAGCCTATGCAAACAGGTTTAAAAGCGGTAGATAGCTTGGTTCCTATAGGTCGTGGTCAACGAGAACTTACGAACTTTAATCATTCATGTATAAGTATTCCATCTTCTACCTTGCATAAATAATACATACATTCTCTCGTAACTTATACATGTGATAGTTATGACACATTGTAAAATATTAACTAAACAGTGTACTTGGTGTGCTGCATTTTATACATAGAAATTAAATGCTACCAAGCATGCATGGTACTAGTTATGCTAGTTTTAATACATGAATAATTTACTTCTTAACTAGCAACCAAACGACCACTAAGATCTCAAGGGCTGTAAAGATCTTTTGACCTACAAAGCAAAATTGCTTCACGAGAGACGTAAACATGAAGCATTAGTAACAAAAGCAACGATGAAAATCATGGCGTTGGGTCCATTAGAGCAGAGGCATCAAACTGAGAAATTACTCCTCCACTCAGTAGATGCATTGCAGCTCCTTGTGAGAACTTCCTTGCAAACAAAAAACAGGGAACCAGTGTAGAATTATTATGGCACCACTCTGTTCTGTACTCAGTGTCGTAGTAAACGTTGTCGATATCCTGTCAGTAGGATCCAAGTTGCATAAACCAGTCAGTTCTGAAGGACAAATGTTTTGAAGCAAAACTAACTAGAGGAAATTGAACCAGCTAGAAAATCCAAGACAAACGAAAAGTAAAGTGAAAGAAAGAGTTAAGAACTACGATCTACCACATATTATAACACATGCATTTAACTTACATACACTAATCGTACATAGAACTGTTATACGCTCTTAAGTATTTTAACCAGCTGTAATAGGCTATTTTCTTTTAGATAATCTGCTAGCGTAAAAATTCTTTTACACTGTCAGCGTACATAATAAAACTCAAATCATGAAAGAGATGAATGTAGCCAAATGTTTAAGTGGAAGACGAAGAGAAATATTATATATCTGCCTGTTAAGTATTCCTTTATTCTCTTGATCTTGTCAGGCCCTGCATCTGCATAGCTAAATGTCATTGGATGCCAACTATTTTGTCCATATTTGACGCGGATTGGTTCCACTCTGTATAGGCTATTGTTCTACGATCCAGTTCTCCGTCACTATCATGCATCTATTCACAAAAAACAAGTACACGTAATGCTGATTAAATACATGATGATTCTCATAAACAGCACAGAAGGAATTTTGCCAATTATGAGCATGAACAAACATACAAGAAGTTTGAAATAGAAAAGCACCTTAGGTAAATAATTGATTACTTACTGCCAATAATGTCTGCACGTAGTGTTCATCTGGAATGCAGTTGTATCTTTTCTGCATGATATATTACAAGGTTTGAAAACATATGGCTGGAAAACTAAAGGTTAAAGTCGATGAATTCAAGCATTGAAATTTTATTGAGAAAGGGAAAGAGAATCATGATGCACACCTTGCAGAACATCTTGAAAACAGGAAAGACAACATCATCATCAGCAACAACTTCTGCGTGCTTCCTGATTAACGTGATCCACTGGACTAAAATGTCAAATTAAAACTTATAGAAGTAGGAAGCTTATTATAGCGATTGATAAGCAAAAGAAGAAGAAAGAACAAGAGTATCCTTTAGCTGAGCAGTAACAAAAGTGGTCCTTATATCACAGTGCTCATGCAATAGAATTGAGCAGTAAAACAAATGCAATTCATTTGTGCATTAACTTTAGTTGTCTTTAGTTTATAAGATGTTTACAATGTCAAAGCTGATTATTGTTTTATTCTCTTTGATGATCGAATTTCAAGATTCTAATGAATGCTCTGCCTAGATATTTAATCCGGCATGCTTCGCTAGAAAAACAAGGAAAAGATCTGCTCTACTATGGCAACGAAGAAGACATGTCGCAAAACTTCTATGTCACAAAGAATATGGAAGAAATTTTATACTTTCAGATAATTACAGGAAGTTGCCTAAAATAAGTGGAAAAAACCTGCTTAACATGTTATTTTTACACAAATAGTGCAAACATTATTTGTATTGTAAGTGTATATAAGTCAAATCCTACCTGTGATCCCTTCCACCATTTGCTCATTGGTATATATGGTGCCATGTTTGGGTTGTACCGCCGTTCTTTTTTATCAAGAAAGCTGGAAGACAAATATCAACTTATTATTTTGCTACTGATGTAGAAACTTTGAGATCTTTTATGCAATACCATAAACAGATATTTTAATCCTGAATCCATGTCCGTTGGTTAGAACAAAAAGGAAATAAGAGGAAATACAAGAATTAGATTTTTCTCAAATTCAAAAATGCAATTTATTATTATTAAAGCTACTACTATTCTTCCTACCAAGTCCTCCAAATCATGAATCAACTACTAAATTACACATGTTACCTGTCTACAAAACTCCTAGGGGAAGCCGTCAAATTGGTGTATATATAGCTAAAGTTGTACAACGGGATGCAGCTGCAAATTCAAAAATACATAATTATATAAATATTTAACCCAAAGTTCAAACCATATAGATGAAAAAAATGGAAGACGAATACATGGATAAAAGGTCACTGCATATTGAGAATTTTCTCAAGCCTTAGCAGGAACATTGAATACATACAAAAACTCTGCAAGTTGCCATTTAAAATATTTTTCCTGTTTTACCAATCTAGCGTATGTCAATCTTGACCAATTCATTTGTGAACTCAATAGTTACTGGTCTCCTATACTTTTTCATTGTTATGCCCTAGTTCTCTCTGATTCTTACTTTGTCAAGAATCATAGTCATGTCATGTCCACGTCTATTCAGCAAAATCGTGATAGGGTTAACCATTTCGTACTCCATATTTTCCAGCATGTCCAAAAAGCAATATATGATGTCATTCCATTGAACGGGAACCTAAGACCTTATGGCTGTTGTACCCATTCGGATTTAAGTGACGCCCATTAAATCAAGGTGGAAATCAAAAAATGAAGTTTGAATAGGTTATTAGTTAGAGATGAGCAATCAGAAGTTCAAAAATACTTATTTTTCAGATATACCTAAAGTAATGTACAGTTGAAATGAATGAATGTTTGGTAGATCGTTTTATCAACATAATCAGAAGAGGTATTAGCTTCTTTCGTCTTGTTTTATTTATAAGATAATGAAGGATTGATTTCTCAGACGAACACTCAACTAAAAGTTATTATATCAGAGAGTCATATTTCTTCTTGGATCCAATTTTGTTCAACAAAAAAAAATGACTTTCTGAGATATATAATAGTAAGTATTAGTGGAGTGACCATCTATGAAATCAACTCGATAATGAACTATTTCTCCTGTTAACTTCAGTTAAAAAGCTATATTCCTATTTCGTAAGGCAGTTAGTAATCAACAACTAAAATGATCATTGATCAAGCACTGATGCAAATGCATGTGAAACGACCAAGTCGCCAAAAAATACATATTCGTGAGATGTTAATTATGCATCTGAAGTGTAAGTAGACCTTTCTGACAAGAGAACGAATCTTGTATTGGCTGAATCCTTAAGAGCTTCCTTAAGTAACAATCTCTCTGCTCCAATCATACTTGCTTCTCCCCAACCTAACTACATGTTACACTTTATATCAATCCGACTAAGATGAAAGAAATTGAAATGGAGAAGAAAGTGCATGACAAAAAGCTCAGTTATTCGCAGAAATATTCCTCATTTTTGTAAGAATACTAGAAAGAACTTACAGTTGGAGAAACTAGTCGAGAAAGAAATAGACCAACTCAAGGTATATCTGGATAATGCTGTTGATAATCATCGAGTAATAGACATATCAAGAGAAATGGAGAAAAAAAGCTCCTATATGTTTTCACTTCATGAAGTTTACGTTCTAACTAATACGGAACATAACAAAGGGATAAGATCTTCTGTGTTTATAAAAAATGATAGCAAGTAAGGACACATTTACCTTGATGCTATTTTTCAATTGGCGATCATGAAAGAAACGTGTCCTTGTTGTAGACTCATTAAACACAAAACCAGGCTCTGAATGTATATATATTGAATAATTAGCAGTGTCAGCATTCTGCAAAACATCAAATTAAAGAGTAAGAGAGAACATGTAATTAGGTTTACCAATGTTCCATCATATTAATAATTAGTTTCTGAAATATTGAATTTCATTAAAACCTGGTTTTCTTCACATTCCCATTAAATATTCTGATGGATGTAAAAGAAAATAAAAACTACTACTCAGCATCTACTAATTTTTATATGAAATTTTCCCTAATCCATTAAAAGACCATATACGAATTGAAGAAAAAGGAAAAATACATTCAAGATAAAACGATAAGAACTTTAATGTAGAAACATACAATCCTTAAACCTCATAACTAAAATAGAAGTTGGAATAATGCAACACTTGCAACAACAACATACCCAGTGAAATCCCACTAAATGGGGTTGGAAGAGGGTAAAGTGCACGCAGACCTTACCACCACCTTGTGGAGGTATAGAAGCATAAGGTGAGAATTGTCCAACATCAAGAAACAATTATCTATTCTCTCACAAATGTGGACTAGTTAACATTACCAACCAATATAGACCCCAACATTCAACTTGATATCTATAATACAGGGATCCAACATGTATAAATCAAAAAACATGGACATCAATCATCATGTCAACACAATAGGCATTCGACCTAATTCAATCCTAAAAGTTAGTTATCTTATCCAGTATCATTGATTCATTTCTTCAACTTTCACAAAGTTGTCAAAAAAAATCAGCTGACCTGGAAGAAACATTTCCAAACAAAATCGAGAGGCAAATGACGACGAGCTAGAAAGAGAAAAGCAACTTTGGGATTAGGTTGCCCTTCATGGAGGGTAATAGAATCCCAATTAGAATGGAGAGATCTACGAGAAGAAGGAATTTGGGAGTAATGTGATGGTGAGAATCTGTGGAGGCTAAGAAAAGGCAACATACACACAACAATGGTGAGAGTAAGGGACACCACAATTACATGTAGCTTCCACGATATCCCTCCTGGAGCTAACCCCTTCTTCTTCATGGCTTGGCTTATATAAAATTCTCAATGCATTTTCTATATAATTGAGTCAATTAGAATGTACATTCAGAGATATTGGTGGTTGAAGGGAGTGAATCAATAACACAGACAACAAAATTATGCATTCAGAGTATTTTCGTTTGTTACTTCTTTCGTAAAACAAGGGAGAACTAAACTATATACATTCCTATGACGTGTCGTGTCACTTACCCCATGCTAAAATTTTGACTTTATTTTTGGATTGGGTTAGGTTCAAATTATTGGATTTAAATAATCACCGAGAAATTAATATTATCATAAATTAGATGATGTATAAAACTACATTCAAAAAATATGTAATTTTTATATGGCTTAACCAATTGACCTATACATGAAAAACTATTGAAAGAAAATCTCTCCCTAAATAAACTTGGGTTATTATGTTATGGTATAAAAAAAAAGGATCTTCAATTCATAAAGATGCAATTTTTTTCTCCAAGAATTAATAGACAAATATGAAAAAGATTTATATTTTTCTTTAAAAAAAAGTAAAAATAATTATGGTAATACTTTGTGTTAAGAAGTCCCATATCAGGTAAAGAGACGAGAATTTTGTCTCTTTATATAGATTTGGACAAATCTCCCCTCATGAACTAAATTTTGGGGTTGAATTAGGCTCAAGATCCATGTTTGCATGGTATCAGAGTCACACTTATTCCAATTTGTTGTTCACCGATGTTGTCGGTAGTCGGGACTTAGACAAACCTCCTCCCGCTTGGTCGGATAACTTACTTAAGTACTTAAACTACACGGGCGTTTAAATACCCCCCTTAACATCTTTGAAGTGATTTTTTTTCCACCCTGAGACTATAACACCACTCTCACCTGCCACATCATTGCCACGTAAGCTCCACATCATAACCATGTAGGCACCATGTCATTAATTTTTATTTCTTTTTTACTTATTCACTATTTTTTCTTAAACACTTTTTAAAATTAATTATATCAATTGATTAATTTATAAATGCATACCCCATCCCCCACCCCTCTCTTTCTTCTTCTTTGTTGTTCACCATTATTCCAAACTTCAATACTTTCTTTTCTTCTTCTTCTTCTTCACTATTCAACAATTTTTTAAGTCACTTTAAAGAAAGAAATTCACATTATCTTCTTTGAACCCTCCCAACTAATTTACCCTCTTGGAGAATGGATTTTTTTGAAAGCCAATTTTTTTTAGACAATTCAAATAAGAAATGAAGATTGTATAAGAAAGTTGATCCAAAAAATATATAAATTTTATGAGAATGTTGAATGATCTAGAAATCAAAATGGGTCACTTAAAATTTAAGAAAGTTAACATTTGTCAAATCGATACAAATAATAGAGTGAAATCGACGTCAATAAAATGACATTGGTATTGAATTTTACGGATTAGTAAAAGACTAGTGAAATAAAAATAATGGATAGAGGTGGGAAAGAAGATGGAGGAGGAGATGTTTCAATGGAGAATGATGTGTACTGAGGAAGACAACAAAATTAAAAAAATAAAAATTAAAGAAATTAAAAAGGGGATCCACTAATTTCATTTACCTCTTAATAAGAAAATTTACATATTTTAAAGATTTAATATATAAAAAAAAAATTATTTAAATAATTTGTTATATATTGGCCAATAAAAAAGGTCATGTCTAGGGCTTTAAAAATTCAGCTTTTTTTTCTCTTTTTTCACGCACTTTCAGGAGAGTGCACTCACTCTCTCTGCCACATCATCCCTTAGGGGGTGCTTTAATCACTTGAAAGATGTTAAGGGTGGTATTTAAACACTCGTATAGTTTAAGTGCTAAAGTAAGTTGTGCTGCCAAGTTTGGGGGGGGAGGGGTTTATGTATTTTCTCATTCAAATATGATAAGAAATCAGGACAAAAATAATATCATTATATAGACTTAATTAAATCTTTCCTCGGAGCTAGTTCTAGAGTTAGAAATATTAGGCGTAAGAATAGTTTAATGGCTTTAGTATGAAATAAATTAATAGTTTGTAATTTTACTAATACAACAAACAATGTTTAGGATCATATGTGAAATTAATTTATCATCATAATAAAAAAGAAAGTAAGGTTACTTAATTATAAAAAAGCTCAATACAAAACCCATCCATTTATTATCTTCTCGATGACAATCGGACGAATTCAGAATTTTAAGTGAATTTTGAAATGCATATTAAATTCTTTATATATTTGCAATATTGGATTACCTTCAATGGCAATCTGAGCGCATTATTGGATCTGTACATGAACATTTGGTCTGAGACAACTCTATTTTGTCGGATTTTAGGCAAATACAAGGAAATCACATAATAGAGGGAAAATGACAGATTCTATTGAACAGGCCCTGTTGCTCCACTAGCAAAGCAGATTCCAACAGTTGGGCACAGGCTGCAGCCAGCAGCTCTTGCTCATTCGAGTAAGAAGGGGCATGTCCAAACTTATTAGCTACATATATTGGCATCATGTCAATTTACATTTAGCTCTCTTATGTACAAAGAGTTAGAATCTCACATCCAGAAGAAACAAAGCACTTAATAATGTGTACTCAGTCAGTAACATCGAGAAATGATGTAGAAGAGTTGGCACTCATTCTTCTTGGTGCTGGAGCATTTCCTCTTGACTGGCGCCACTTATTCTGCTTGGCGCTGGAGTATTTCCTCTTGACTGGCGCTTCGTTGGGATCAGCACAATATCATTACTCTCCAACTTATCGTTGAAGTCCTCCTCTTCGTCATCTTCATCATCACCTCTAAAAACAGGATGCAAATAAGCATTTTGAAGGTAGTATTTCAAGTTAAGTTTGGATTCTTTGGCTTGTTCTATAGTATCTTTCCTCTTTGCTTCCTGAAATCCAACAAGACCAAAGTTAATACCCCTTTCACAGAGAAATAAAATATTGAGATTTAACCTTATAATTCCATGTAACTATAAATAACAGCTCTCTTGCTAATGAAATACATTTGAGATCAACACAGTTAAATCTTCATCCAGAGAAAATAATACACGTAAATCGGAGCTCAGTACTATATGTGGATTATTTTCAAGAACCTCCACTTCTACGCGCAACACATTTATATTTAATTTGTAGTAATAAGGAAGCATTTAATTGTGAACTTGTTGTACACACCTGCAATGGATATCTGGTGAAAGCTGGCTCATAACGCCCTTTACAGAAGTAGTGAAAAGATAAAGTCAGTACTGGAAGGGCAATAAGGAAAGGTGCTGATTGAGCAGCGTATTTTGTACTTAGCAACCCCAGTAAAGATATCTGAGAGAAGACCAAAGCGAATATTATACGTCCGTGAACATCTGGCCAGAATGCTGCTCCACTTTCATACTTCTGATTGTATACATTTATAATCTGCATGATATCAGAAAGGAACACAATCAGAAAAGCTAAATAGGGAGTGCTGATATATATACTTAAGCATACCGTTTCACAAACACCTAGAGTTACATGCAGTATAGCAACCTCCAACAAATATTGCCATAAAATAGAGACGTTCTCAGAGATGGTGGACGCCATCACAATATTAGACTTGTTTCTAAGTAAATAATTACTTTATTGAATTTGAAAGATTAAGGGTCCCTCTATGTTAATGCTACATATAGTTCCATAGTTCTGTTTACTAAAGATGCATATGTAATGCACCAACAAGGAAGAAATTCTCGCCTCACTCGAATGTCATGTTGGATGTGTCTTCAGATTATACAAAATGGACTCCAATTGATACCACATATAAAGCGGCTTCAAGTGACCTGCATTAACCTGAAACCCTTGCATCCACTGGATAACCCAACATCAAATGACATGATTTCGATTTGTCTAAGCTTATGCGGAGCATACACAACTACTATAAAAGATATCTTTATATTAGCACTTCATGCATTATAATTGTAGACTTTCATATGCATGTGAACCTCTTCAATTTTGACTCAGTATAACTGTGCAATCTGCAGAACCAAATCCTTTATCAATTATACCTGATGACGAAACACAAAATACGCCAGGGCAAAGAACACCAGTATGAAAGGAAGCAGAAATGGAGTGACTATAGCATAGACAAGGCCCAGCAAGAAGTATAATTGTATCTGTGGTTCTCCAGTGTTGAAATCGAGGCTTCCAGCATCCATCGCCTTTTCTCGATCCCTTTCAGTTTTGACCAAGAAAAAGTTCTTTAAATGGAAGATTATTAGTGGCTTCAACCTTAGGATCTCTCCAGCAATACCGGCCCACCCATCAACCATTATGTAAGTTATGAAGAAAGTTGCTTTCATTGGGATAGCAACACCAATTGTTTTAGGGATTCTGCGGAAAAAGACAGAATCTTTTAGTGCTTAAGAAGCATAGCATTCAAGTAAAGGGATATAGAAGATCTGGAAAATTGCATTAAAAGGAAAGCTAGTACTATCATGTATGGGATAACATACTTCAACGCGAGCATACTTCGAAGGAATCGGGGGCCTTGAGTAGATATTAGAGACTTATTGTCTCATTTAAATGCTAGACATGCTAAGACCCAATGACAGTTGCTGCAATTTGTCTGGACATGCTAATAGCAAACAATGAAAAAAGATTACTATTTTGCTGCTATCGAAATTCATAACCAATGTTCTGCTCTCTCATGCACACTCTATTATCAGGACCATTACATTTGCTTTGACAGGCCACTGCCGAACCGGTAGAAGATGGATATGCATTCTACTAAATAACCTATTAAAAGTATTCAAAACTCCTAAAAGTTGAAACTCACATGTGTTGAACCTATGTCCAGAGGTAGAACCAAGATTTTCAAAGAGAGTCAAAATATTAGAAAAAATACACATACTGAGTCAATACAACTATATACGTTCAGACCAAAACTAATAATAATTATAAGCATGAATGACAAATGTATGAACAAAGAAATCTAAAAAAATTTAGGATAAAGTGCAATATCAGTTGTTTAGCGTCACCTCTTCTGAAGAGGCTCATTAGCAATGAAAAAGTATGTTGTAGAACCTTGATAAAAATACTGAAGCGCAGCGAGGTGAAGCGCTCAACACATGACCGTCGCTCAAGTGCACCTTTGACAACACTGGATATGCCTTTTATCAAGCATGAAAGAAAGTGTTGTACTAAATTGGGGTACAGATTCCTTCCAGAGATTGCTACTCCTATCTTCATTTTTTATAAAATAACCATATGTTGTAATGGAAGCAACTGCCCTATGAATGTAGGATTCATATTGGTGTGTTTCAATCTATTTCATTCGGCGGATGTTCTAACAAAGCTAACATTCAAACTCAGACATTAATTAGTTTCTTCTAATCTCACGAAACTAACGATAACAGACATGGAATATGACAATAATCTTATTTTGGAGATCATTCAACCTGCATCTGAAGTAGGCTGTCTGTAAGTAATCTCTATTTTCCAATTAATTCCTTTGTAAAAAATACAGTAATGCCAGTTCAACTTACTCATTTGCTGACTGATGAATAAAAGTATTTAGCTGATCAAATGCAGCTCCTGCAATTATGCTCCCAAGAAACACATTCACAAAGTTAAAGATGTAATATTTAGATGCAGCTCTTCTTTCCAGAGCTGATATACTTCCCCAGCCCTCAAATTTGGACATCAGCATCAGTATCGTTGGCAATACTATGAGAAAGATCTTCAAAGCAATCCCAGGTAGAAAACCTTGGATGAATGACTTGACGAAAGGTCTGCACAATAGATTGGGTGGAATTATTGGTATAAAGATCTAAGCATAAAACGAATAACCATATCTGCTGTGTGGGAGAGGGGTGTGGGGTATGGTAGCACAAGTCTAACAACCATGCTAGACACAAAGCAACAATTCAAGACAACATAATATTCATCTAATTACCAAATAGAATGATGAGAAATACGATAAATAGATCTATTTAGAAGACCATTCATTAGTTACTACTTCACGTCTGAACTATGTCATGCCATGTCAATCTTCATGGCTATGATAGGTAAATGATAACCTAAACTGCCAGAATAGTTTTACTTTTCAATTTTTTTGGGGTCAGGTGATTGAATCGCCAACATATCATTCTCCTCTGCTAAGTCGATCTCCCAACAACATACTCTCTAGTAAGGAAATGTCATTTAGCATGTCTTAGGTTGCTAGGCTTCGGTCAAGCAACACTTCTGTTAACAATCACACCATCAACAAAAGTGTTAAGACTCCACTTTTGCTAAACAAGTGACTAATATTCTCTTAGATGTACAGTGAAGGCAATGTGCACTATTAAGTATTACCACAAAAACAACTTTTAGCGGCAATAAATATGCACATTAACAAAGAGTCCTAAAGCCTTTACCGGCATTAGTTCATTTCCATTAGATCCAATGTCGCTATGGGTTTTAGGGACATTTATAATGAATACTAATTGCCACTAAAACTACATATTTAGCAAAAATTAAGCTATTGCCGCTAAAGATCATTTTTGGTGTTGCCCGAGTGTCCTATTCATCATTATGAAGCATACCCTAAGATACCAGTTCATTTGAATTTATTCCAAATTAGATACCCGACGATTTGATTTACTATCAGGACTAGCTTTATGACCATTCTGAGAAATTTATGGAAGTAGATGAACAAAAATATGATAGCGACTTAAACATAAGCTGATAGAAGACAGGAAAATGTTACAAATGAGAGATAGTGGATGCTGACACCGGAATAAGTCTATAATGGGGCATACTCACATGTCAATGATAACTTTCAGGAATGGCGCTCTTTTCCTGATCCCCTCGATACTTGCAAGGGTTTGGACAAATGTGATGGGAATCATGAAGAAGAATGTCAGGAAAAAGAATGCAACACCAATTATGAGCCTCCTAACTGTTAGATACACATAGGGAATCGCCAGGTTTTTCCAATATACATCACGTGGCTCTGGAGCCCAATCAGTTAACCACAAAGTTGGATTTCTTGACTGCTGAGTTTGAGCACAAATGGCAGCACCCCACCGTGTTTTGAATGAGACAAATGCCACCGGCATGATAGATTTTGGGTCATTTTTAACCCGCTCTGTCTCTTCAGCTATCTACAAATAAACCAGAACTTATGACATTGGTAAAATGAAAGCTAGTCTACAGTAATAGCAATAAAGGTAACAAGCTCTAAAGTTGAATGATTGACTGAAAGCTTTTCTTTCTTGCAACAATAAAAGGCATGGATGCCTTAAAGCATCAAATCTTCTAAAAGCCTCGAGTCAATTTTTTTCTATCCAAATAAAAGCATTTGGCATCAAGGGTCATATGATGTCAAAAGTAGTGGATAAAGGACTATTGAAGACACTTTCAGCTGTACTTTGAGTGAGGTCAATCAACATGACAGTTAGCAAAGTTTACTCAAGATCTATTACCTCTTTCGATAGTCTTTCAACTTCAGCAGTCTGATGGTTGATAGCATCCACTTTTTCTCCACAAAGGCCAAGGAAACGAGTCTGCAAGTTTGAGAAGGATATTTTTAGATATCCTGAAAGAGAAACTATAATAATCTCAGAGCATCATAGAATGCTTTCGATATCTTCAAAGAAAATAAATAATATCCAAAGTGATGAACTAACTTGTCTAAACATACATACCTTCATCATGGGCCGTGTTGATTGATTTCTAGAATACTTGAGATTGTAATAATCAAGCCAATTTTGCTTACTGATCTTCTCCTTGACCAATTTTGCTAGTTTGTTGGCATTGTAAACAACCTGCAGTACAATCCAACTACATGAATAACGATAATTAATTTATTTAAAAATAAATTTAAACTGCAATTAACAATTTGAAACAAATATCCTATTAATTATAATATCTGACATAAAAGTGACTCCTCAAGAAGAGAACAGATAATACATTAATGACCATACATCGCAGGCACAATCATTGAAAAGTTAGTTCTTCAAGCAAAAAGTGTTTCTGAGGAAGAGGATAACAAGCTTTTAGAACTCGATAACTTGTGTAAATGAAATAGACCATCTTCTATTCTTCCTCCATTTCTGAAATATATCTACCTTTTCTCTTCAAAAAGACCACATTAATGTCTTCAAATACTAATCCTGTCCTTCTTCGTTCTTCAGCGACAGAATCTCAAGACGACAAGTATCAAGTAATCACAAGACGTATTAAATGATTACCCAATATCTGAAAGGAGAAGCTAAATATGTACAAGACAAATTCTTACAACTCAAAAGAATCTGAAGTCCATTTATATATATATTTTTTAAAAATGATGCGACACAGTTCTGTTCGCAGCTAAGTTGTTCTTACGAAAATGAGAGTATTCACGAGACAATCAAAGAATATATCTCTTTATCAATGATTTCGCTCCGAAGAAGCATATAACATGTATTACATCAAGTACAAACCTGATTTGTGAGGTAATGATCTGTATGATTAACCAGGAAAAAGTGCTCGACACATTCACTGACTGATTCATCAGTGTCAGGTGGAACGTTTCTGACAAGGACCTGAGAACAATCAAATTTTAGCTCAATAAATAATATAACAAAGTTTCCTAATTTTAGCTCAAAAAATTATCTAAAAAAAAATTCTATCAGACATTGTTCAAGATTGCAACTAGAAGTCGATATTACCACTACCTAGTAAATTGCTAATACTGAATAAGTTCATATTTCTATTTCACATACTGTGAATTGATCTGGGCGACGCTTTTCAGATGCAAGAAACTGCAACCTCATATCTGCAACTTTTGCATACTCCTTTTGTAAGACATAGCATGTCCAAACTGTCGAGGCATAGGCCATAAGGATATGAGCCCAAAACCTGGAAAGATCCCGTTCAATACAAGTCATTGCAGAAAACAGTTTATATAGCTTGTGAAGATGAAGCAACCAGAAACATATCGCAATGTACTGTAAATAAGGTTAACAATGACTTTTTTATATGAAATCTGAACTCCAATCCTCACATGAAGTGAACCTCCTTTTTATTTTTATTTGCATAATATTTTATATGATCCTCTTGCTTACAAAGGAAACAAGAGATGTGATCCAGTTGACACCAAACAAAGGCAACTCTATTGACATGAAGCCGACTTAACTTGAAGTGAAGGCTTCTAACAAGCCAGGACAAACGGAGTTCGACTAATCAGAAGGATAGAGAATAAACATACAAAACTTGGTAAAACAAATACAAAGGAACATCCATTTTGAAACAATAAAAAGATAAGCTCCCTGACCTAGGCTTTCCATAGCCTAGTAAAATAGCTGAAAAGGTAGACATGGAGAAATTTTTATAACAGAAGTTAAGGTTGATATAACATAAGGGTCTTTTGGAAACAACTTCTCTATCTCCTCGAGGTAGGGGTAAGGTATGCGTGCAATCTACCCTCCCCAAGACCCTACTTTTGAAATTGCAGTGGGGTATTATGTTGTTGTTGATTCTATTGTAGCAAAGTTCATAAATTCTCAAAACAGCTTCTAGTTTTTTTAGAATCATAACAATAGCCTTGTGATATAATTAGACAGTTATTATCGTATACATTTTTCCTAAAGCGGTGTGGATATAGAAGGCTACAGGTTTAAAACCTAAAACGGAAAATAATTCTGTATTATATATGTAGGTATCAGAACAAGAACTTGGTAATGATGAGTGTATTGCATCAAATACTTGAAAAAGGAAAAATTGCCTAACCTCTCTGATCCGAGTGGAACATTTGAAATGGAAATCTTATCAATGTCACTGTAAGTAAGCCCAGACTTCTTCAGAGTATTATTTGTCCAATTAACAGGTACTAGAACAGCAAAAGCAAGCAATGTAATAGGAATAAATATTTTTAGCCTGCAAATCAGAAGTCATAAATGTCATCAACTATTCAGTTCCCAAGTGTAACTCAAAATTCAGCTTTGTCCAATTAACAGGTACCATTTTTGCATCAATCAATATCACACGTTAAAAAGTCACTAAGCATTTGTTCTTCTTAGTTTGACTCGACATGGAGTTAAAAAAAATAAAGAAATTTTGAATCTTGTGATCTTAAACTAAAGACGTGTGTAATGTATCAAACTACCATGTGAATCTTGTGGTCTAAATATGCCCTCCAATCCAAATTGAGTTACTACTCAGATACAGAAAAAGTAACATTCTAAAAAGGAAAGTAAGATAAACAAATTGAAAATAATTGATATTGCAACGACACGATATATGTTGAAACAAATCATATACTAGTAAATAATTAGAGAGGCAGGCATACCCTAGCAAGTAGATCCGTAAATAAACAGCAGAGTCCAATCCAGCATGGTCAATGAGTTCAAGTTCAGGCATTTTCAGTGCAGCCGGTACCCAATTCAGAAACCTTATATATGCCTTCCAATCCAAATTAACAACTTTCTTAACAAATCCACCCGACTTCAGTGGATCGTTTCTCAGCCCCGCAAGATACCATTTTGGGAAGTACACTCTGTCATTCAGTGGTTGAAGCCGCAGAATTGCAAATGCCAAAAGGAAGATTAGTGCAGACAGAATATTTATAGCTGCAGAAACTCCTATATCTCCTATTGTTGCCATCTTCTACCTGTAAGTAAATAAAACTATATATAAATCTTCTACTT
>JAJOOH010012887.1:0-26069 GCA_029582605.1 Solanum gracilifrons
ATTTAAAATCTTTTTAACCTTTTTTGAATTTTTTTGTTCCATGATTTTCTTTATTCTGTTATTAATTATTTGTATTCTTTCAAATTAATCAAAATAAAATAAATACATAACTAATCCCTTAACAAACTAAAATAATGACATTTTTAATAAATAATGAAAATGTTGCTAAGGAGTCCCACTTAAAGCTAAAATATTGTTTGTTCTTTTATAGCTTCGAACAAACAAATATCAAAGGGACATGAAATTTGGTGAATACTCATTTTCGATTCCCAATTGAAAATATTCTTTATTCCGTAATTCGAACTTTAAATAATAATGATTAGTCCTCTCTATTTTTTTTTATGACCTCAAGCTATTATTGAGATTTTAAAATTTTTAAAGATTGAGAAAGTCGGAAAGTAAAAGACAAAATAAATAAACAAAAAAAAGGAAAATTATTTTAAAATAATTACATGACTCATCTTTTTTGGATTTTTTTATGGCGGCAGAAGAGTCTTAACTCTCAAGGATCTAGTATTTTTCCTAATTATTTAATATCCATTGCTTAACAGCTTGTTTGGATAGTTGTTACCTATCGTATCTTATTGTATCATATCATATTTGTTAGTTTAAATTGTTTATTTTGATTACAGTATTATTTATATTCTATTATATCGTAAAGTAATTTTGTTCTATCTGCTAGCACTTGAAGAGTTCCTTAAAGGATCGCTTCTCTTTCTAGTTCAAGAAGTTTTAAATAAAGTAAAAAAAAAAAAAAACATATGAATGAATTGATTATGCTTCTTTTACTTTCTTTAGCCATTGGCTAGGATTGGTTTAGGGGGAACTTTGTCAATTTCATGACTTGACTGACTTCAAACTGAAAATCATCCAAGAAATCTTTTGCCCTAAGTAAGGTTTAACTTGCTTTTTCTCAAGATTCTCTTATATAACCAACCAAGCCAAGGGAAGGGCTAGCCCTCCATAATCTCAGACGATGTTGGTGCTTTATGTTGTCCGTGGAAAGACAGTGGAAGAGAAAGAAAATAGTTGTGAATATTGCTTGAAAAAAATCAGTTGAATCATCAGTGGATAAAAGGAAAGAGTGTACAAGAGTCGTTCGATGATCAGACGCGCAATCTTCCGACATCATAACAAAGAAAATTTCCATTTTGTAAAAAACACTTTGGATTGATCGCATCGTTACCTTTTCCCCCCCTCATTATATCTTTACTTATTTTTTTATAAAAAATTTTTTTTTGTATCTTGCCTTTTTACAATTGCTCTAGCTCGTTCTATACTTTTCTTATAAGTTTATCCTTCAAATTGTTGTTATGTCACACTACAATACAATATAATAATATTCATTATGAAATAATACGTAATTGTCATCCAAACAGAGTTGTAAGAGGGCATAGAACTTTTTTTTTTTTTACATATGAATGTAATTTTACTATGTACCAAAAATATACTTACAACTTTACAAGTTACAAAGAAGAAAAACTATTTTTAATTTTCCTATTTCTGAGCTTCATGTATTTCCTCCGTCCCTATTTAGTTGTTCATATTTCCTTTTTTAGTTGTCCCTATTTAATTGTCCATTTTGACAAATCAAGAAAGGACAACAAATTTTTTCCTATTATATCTTTATTTAAATAAAGGTGTCATAAAATAAAGTAAATAAACTTATGAACTTCCCAGCATTGATTAGTTAGTTCATTTATTTTGAAATTGTAAATTGTACTATAAAGGTAAAATTGTAACTTCACTATGCTAATCATTGTTGCCTTAATCTGTGTGTCATTTCTAAAATGGACAACTAAATAGGGACGGAGGAAGTATGTTTCACTCTTGATTTGATTGAATTGACATAACTATGGTAATTCTCTCATTTTCTTATCTAACAAGGAAATGTCAAGGATATCGATTTGGACTAACGCTGATTTTATAAGGCTTTGAAATTATTAATTTTAATTTTATTCCTTTAATTCTTTAAATAATACATAAAAAGTTATTTTTTGTCCTGGTTTGAACTTCCAAGGTAAAAGAATCTTCATGTTGTCATCATCTTTTTAGTTGGGCAATAATTTTCAATTTATGCATAAGATAATAGTCAGGAAAAATAAGTCAATGAAACAAAAAAAATAAAGAATTAATAAAATTTCTATAATGTTCCAGAATATTACGATGATTTGTGACAGTTTATGATAAAAATAAATTTATCGACAACAACGATACCAATATATATATATATAATTATAATTTCACGAAAGAAGCTATAGTCACAAAAAAATTAGACAAAACTATCTAATTACACAAATTATTTCTATCATATTTACTAATTTTCATCATAGTTTGCAATAATTACATTTTATATTACTAATTAATAATTTCATACCAAAATTCAAGTCAAATACTCTTAGATATTTGTTTTTTGCTATCAGATACATTGAAATAGGGAGAGAGACGAGCGAGAATAGAAGGGAGGCGAGTGAGATTTGTCCATGTGTCTCAGATACATGTATATGTTATATTAGGTGTGACTCACATGTATCTAGATACCAAGTAGTCAGATACATAGGAGAGTGGCGAGCGAGACAAGAGTCTAGCGAGCGATATTTACATGTATATGTATATATTAGGTGTGCTCACATGTATCTAGATACCAAATAGTCAGATACATAGGAGAGTGGCGAACGAGACAAGAGACTAGCGAGCGATATTTTTCTATGTATAGTACATACATTGTATTTAGAACAAATTACCCCTAATTTTAACTTCATTTATCTTGAGATACATGTATTTAAGCGTATCTGAAAACACCAAAATCTGATAAGATTTGTAATATACTGTAAACTAGCGTATGTCTAAGCAATTAGCTTCTAAACTAGTGAATTCTTCCATCGCAAGTATTATTATTATTTTTCTTTCAATTGAACTTATTTGAAGTAGTCCTTTCACTTTCAATGCCCAGGATGTAACCGCGTCGTTAAGTAAAGAGAAAATAATACTTAATTAACATTATTAATAAGATATGATATGATAGATTTTATACTAAGGAAAATATCTATTTAATGAGATATAATAGACTCAAATGAAGCTTCCACCTCTATTCCTTTCACCTAATTACAACAATATTATCCAATGTAATGCCGCATAATAGACTCGGAGAGAATAGAATATACACAGATTAAATTCCTACTTTAGAGATACATTCGACAGACCCTCAGCTCAATAAAAAACAATATATATAATAATGAAAATACAAGAAACAATAAATCGTAACAAATAATAAAAAGGATAATACCACAACAAAATAATAAGACAACAGATAGTAACAAAAATTGAAGAATACGAAACTATAAAAATAATACTACGATTACTAACATGAACGAACAATGCGCTCCAACCTACTAATCTTTCACCTAATTACCCTCAAATAATAATTAATAATACTTAATAATGAGTGAAGTATATATATATATGTTGTTATTTTCTTTGTTTTGGTGGTGAATATTCAAATGAGTATGGCAGAAAAATATTCACCTCCAATCCTAACCAAACTTGTGGGGCAAATATATGTCCCTTTCTCTATACCTCTAAACCACAATTGGCGTCAACTTCAACTATTCTTCACTAACATGGCATGCAGCCGGCCCCAAATATTGATTTTTCAATTTTTGTAATAGCGATCTAATGAACGTACCTCAATTATTTCATTGAATACTTGTTACCTCTTATTGACACCAGATATCAATAATTGTAGTTATTAAACTTAAGCAGATAAAAATAGATAATTTTCCCTCAGATAAAGCCCTCAGCCCTACCTAGTTCTACTCTTGTTCTTAGGCATGATCACAGGTAGGCCGAACCCAATATTTTTTTCTCGAACCATGTAAATATGCTAAGAAGTCTCTAACTAAGGAAAAAGTCAATCCATAACTCGGTTAAATATTTAAGGTCCCTGACGTAGAATTCAAAACTCATAAATTCAAATCTTAAATTCGTCTCGGTGCAGCCGTCTCCAACTATTGATACAACCTACAAACTCATCTAGGATATATCTAAATCAAACCCCATCATTTTCTGGGTGTCCCTCCTATTAAACAAACACACTCTTGTACACGGTTTATAACACATTATATACCCAAACATTTCAAAACTTGAGCAAAAAAATCCACTAAAAGTGTCACAATTTGAAATATACTTGACACTACTCTCTTGTCCCAACAAAAAGTTAAAATGACTTCTTGGTTTGAACAAGCTCCTCCAAGAAATTACAAGAAGAATAGAGTCAATAAGCCAAAAAGTTTTGATGAATCCATCTTCATACCAAAAAAATCACCAACTTCTTTTGCAACTAATTATGGTTACTATTCCTACACATACACAAAAGAGAAGAAACTTCATCCTGTTTTTCCTTTGCCTTTGCCATTAGATTCACCTAATTTCTCTACAAGATCAGGTAGTGGATCATCCCCTACCTCATCTCAGTGCAATGATGATGAAGAACAAGGGATTTGTCCACTATTTAGTCCATTCAGGTTTGTACAATTATGAACTTTGTCTCTGGGGAATCTTAGTAGCTCAATTGGTTGGCTACCTGAACTTTCACCTTATTGGTGAGGGCTCGATTCCCTACCTTGTAATCTCCTCATCCTTAAACTGCATACCTAATAGAGATTACTAACAAAATTTGCATGTCGCTAAACATTGAACAGAAACAAATGCAATGATTGGTCAAGAACATCAAATGAGAGTTCAAAATCTAACTCTCCTTGCACTTCACCAACAACATATCCAGTGGAATTGGATAAGAAATTGGATTCTCCTAATGGGAAACAAGAAGAATGTAATCATCCGCGCCATCCTCTTCCTCTTCCGCCAAATTCTTCTACTAAGGGTAGAACAGGGCAATGGAAGAAAGGGAAATTGTTAGCAAAAGGGACATTTGGAAATGTGTATGCTGGATTTAATAGGTATGTCATGACTCATGACTTCCACTCATTCTATTTTACATCTTTGCTCTCATGTTTTATGTTCTTCAAGGTAGTTGATTCCATAGTTTGAACTCGTAATCTATAGATCACACAGAAAATGGAGATTTGAGACCTCACTAGCTAAATTTGTTTCTGCAACAGTGATAATGGACAAATGTGTGCTATAAAGGAAGTAAGAATCATCTTTAATGACACAACATCGAAAGAACGTCTCAAGCAGCTAAACCAGGTCTGTATATTTCAACTCAAATCAAGAAATTTTACATGGTCATTCATCGTTTTCGCTATTCATTCTCAACGCGATTAGTACTAACAAGTTAGTTTCTTGGTTAAACAGGAGATTACATTGCTCAGTCAATTCTCACATCCAAACATTGTGCAATACTATGGAAGTGAATTGGTATGGCCCCTTTGTGTTTGTTCTCAAAACAAATATTATGGTTTCTATCATCTTCCAATAATGAACTAAACTTGAACAAGGAAAAGTGACTATGAACAATCTTGTTTACAGAGAGGAGATAGATTGTCACTCTACTTAGAGTATGTTCCAGGAGGTTCAATTCTCAAACTACTTCAAGAATATGGTCCTTTTGAAGAACAAATTATCAGCAGCTACACTCGAAAAATTCTCTCCGGTTTAGTCTTCTTGCATGAGAGAAACATAGCACACAGGTACAAACTAAAGCTAGCGATATTATCAGAAATATTTTTCGTTCTATCAAGATCAATATATTCTTCATATATAGGTACTATCAACAGTTGATTTTCAGGGTCTTTCTATTCCCTATTTTCTCAGATGCCTTGTGTTACTGGCAGGGATATCAAAGGAGCAAACATACTAGTAAATGCTAAGGGTGAAATCAAGCTTGCAGACTTTGGAATGGCTAAACATGTATGTTATTGATCACCTACAAAGTTTTGATTTCCATTCTCTAAATAGGAACTTTTTATATACAGATGTATATATTTTGGTATTTCAGATAAACTCGTGTTGTTTGATGGATTCTTTCAAAGGAAGTCCATATTGGATGGCTCCAGAGGTATTCTCCCAACAATTTGACTAAATGATCTTACTATCAACTTCTTTTTCTAAAACCTTGATTCTCTAATATTCGAAATATTATAGCAGGTAGTAAAAGATGCAGGAGGTTCCAGTGTTGCTGTAGATATTTGGAGCCTAGGTTGTACTGTTGTTGAGATGGCAACAGCTAAACCACCATATGAAGGAGTAAGATACTCATGCATCCCTTGGTTTGAGGAAATTACCTAAAGGAATTAATACTTGTTCTGTATAATGATATAACTGGATTTTGCTAGTGTGAAGACTGATATTCTTACATGGGATGCTGCTGCATTATTATTATTCAAACAGGCAGATGGGAAAGACAGTCCTGAAATTCCCAGGAACCTCTCAGATAATGCAAAGAGTTTTTTGAAACTTTGCCTGCAGAGGAATCCAAGTCGCCGTTTGACAGCTGTTCAGCTGCTGCATCATCCATTTGTTCAGGCTTAGTGGTGACAAGGAGGAATTAGCCACCACTTCATCTTGATGTGAATCCATCATCAACCGGACAATTTTATGGTATCACTCACTACCTACAACTTCTGCTATTTTTTTCGTTGAAATCAAGACATGATTGGTAATGTTTGCAAACTTGGTGCAGGCTGTGGATATTGCTGGCTTGTATCTCACCAAGACGGATAGTGAAGAGATTCTTTTAAAGCTGTAGCAAGATGGGAAATATCTGGATTGGAGAAATGAAGATCAAGACTACATGTCAAGGAAATGAATATGAGCTAGTTGTTAGACTACAAAGCAAAGGCAGACGCGGTGTGTTAATTACCCGGTGAACATATAGTGTAATTTCAGGTTCATTTCTAGCTCCGCCCCTACACATAGGGAAAAAGGTTGCGGATGTAAGATGTTCCAGTAAGACCATCCCACCCTCTTGGTGGATCAGTTGTTCTGTTCTGCCTTTACATTTGTGTTTACCATATTTCATTCAGTTCAATCATGGATGGATGACCTTAAAATTATCATTTCAGATGTTCGGAAAATTTTTACCTCGATCATCCCAAGGCTAAAATATCATTTACCATAAGACCAAGGTAGAATATACCAGTTGGTATCAACAATAATCCTAGTACAAGCTATAGTTCAATCCATCAACTGGTCAAAAATACCAATTCATGTACAAAAATATCCAGCACCACAACAACTATTAGTCAAATAAAGTATTACCCTCTCGGACTTAACAGAAACTCGGCCACCAAATAATGCACAACATTACATGTATGACTTGTGCAGCATCAATCCTTTCCATCAGTAATAGTTGCATCAAAACCTGCAGGGAACAAAAGGCAAAAATGCAACATAAATTAAGGGATTATATTGCTGGAAAAAATGAAAAGAAAAGCAGTAGATTCAAATATCAGCTTACAATTTACTTCAGCTCAGACTGACGAAATAAAGAACCTTTATAAAATATTATTATCTACCATGTTACATTACAACAATGACCAAGTGGCATTTTACATCATGGAGGCAGTCCTCTTAGCAGAAGGATATAATTCTGCTTGAGGAACCATTCCTATCAACATGATTTAGATCATAGTCAGGTTTCTACGCCTCAGTTTTAACATTCTAGAATTTCGCCCATCACAGCAGCCTAAATGTAGCAGGCTATAGCCTATATGTAGCACATTAACGTAGAAGAGAGACTAATGGCTCGTTTGAAGAAGTGCCCTGCTGTTATGATTGGGGATCATAAAGTGACGCCTATGCCTTCTCTCCAACATTCAATATATCACTAGGATATTCACTCCAGTAGACACCAGATGCATAAACTCAAAATTACTGGGAGTCATCAACATAAGCACTTTGGGCACATAAGAGTAGCAGAGACGAGATCGAATATAGATAGGGTTTTTCCCTTTTATTCAATTATTCAATATAATAAAATGCAAAATAACCAGACTCATCAGCAAAATATCATTATCACCATTTCTCTGTATTATATGTTTTCCTCAAAGTCTTGCTAGGTATGTCTTTAATCATGCAAATACAAGTCTGTAGCTAAGGAATATTGTTCCAACCTCAAAATGAATATTCTTTTAGATCAGCCTTCGAGTCTCCAAGTTCCAGGTCAGCCATACATTCTTCAGCTGTAAGTGGAGGAAGTTGCCTAGTTTTACGCCTTAGGTTATGCTTATGCCAGTCACTCTTAAAATGCTCTCTGTATTCTTTTGAATCTCCCACAACAGCGTTGCAAGTAGTGCACCTGTTCAGTTTTACTTCGCCCTCGGAACTCCCACCTTTTGCAGGTTTACTCAGTTTTTCCTCTTCCCTAGAATTCCCGATTTCTGAAGAAATAGTCTGCTTTTGCATTTTCTCACTCAGCTGAAGGACTGAACCTGTAGAATCCTTCCTTAAACTCGATGAATCATCCTCATGATCATCGAACTGATCGACAAAAGTATCCCCCTCTACATGTACGTTGACTGCAAGAATTTCCACTCTACCCTGTAGATTCCTTATTAAGGCATCACAGTCCCGGAAAAGACTAGGCTCAATTTCACAAATCTGCAATACAATGATCAGAATGGAGTTAAGCACCACGAAAAAAGAAAATGTAGCTGAACTAGTAAGAGCGCATGAGGATCAAGCCTGCCCACTCAAAAAAAAAAAGATATTGAACTGCAAAGTTGACCTAAATATATGATGTATAAATTAGAGCAGAGCAGAATCTCTGCCTATTATCCGAAAAGGGTATTCTCATATCCTATCGCCCTGTAGAGAAGAATCTTTGCTAGTACTATTTGGGAATTGCCATGAGAGGTACATTTTTTAAATCAAAGTTCATCCTAGTTTCAAAACAATATATATGATGCAGAAATTAGTTTGGCCCCCTCAAAGCACTAACATTCTTGTCGCTCATTAGTTTGGTGAAACCAGGAATCAAAGAGATCCATGCTCCATAAATGATATGGAAATAAAATGACCTCTTCAATAACATTTGAATCATGCTTAAAACTTGAAACAAATCATTACAACCAAGACTAGTCAAGCTAACAGGCAATGCAATCGAACAAATTTTAGCAATGTTTTCAGCATTACCAAATAAATAACAACGCTGTGGATCTTTCTGGGTGACCAAATGAACAATTCTCAAACATCTAGGCCATCTCTAATGAAACTGGTCCCAAGTCAAATTGGATCGATGTCCTACACCAGGAGAAGGAATAATACGTTTACCAAGAGATGAAACTCCAAAACCCAAGATTCTGAATAGATTGATGATAGTGCAACTAATTGGTACCACAAAGACTAAGCACAGACCCGCGTGAACAATGTCTAAGCTATAAGCCGTCAATGAGACCCAATAAGCTTTAGCCTTTCACAAACAAGTGTTCTTTTTATGACATTCAATATTCTTCTTTGATCCAGTGTTACCAAAGGCGCGCTTAAGCCCTAAAGTGAGGCTCAAAACGTGTTGAGCGCTTCGCCTAGCTTTATGTGCGCTTCAGTGTCGTCATCAAAGTTCTACGACAAACTTTTCCTTGTCAATGAGTCTCTTATGAAGAAGTGACACTAAACAATTGATATTTAACTTTATCATATTTTTTTTTCAATTTCTTTGGTCATATATTTGTCATTCATGGTTATAATTATTAGTCTTGGACTAAACAAACACATTTTATGTTTTTCTCCCTTTGCGCCTTTTTTCATTAAAGCCCACGCTTTATTTGCGCTTTGCGCTTAAAGCCCCCATGGACCTTAGAGCTTTTTTGCGCTTTTCGCTTTTAATAACACTGCTTTGATCTATAAGAAAGAACAGGACCTAATATTTATAGACCTAGTACCACTAAGACAACTAATCACAAAACTCAAGAGAGTTGACCAAATAGATCACACTGCATCAGAAGCAGTTCTTAAATCGCTTAACATTGTACGGTGAATAAACCATGTTACCAAACCATATGGATAGAGAGAGAAATTCCACTTTTTTGCCCAATAGAAATGGAATTGAATGTATTGATAATATGAACTTAATCACATCACTAACATTTGAGGATCTGAACTAATGAACAAGATGCCCATGCTTCTCTCAAAGATTTGTTCCCTGACATACACAGACTATCTTTGATGCAGGAAGCAAAATAGTGTCCTACCAAAGGTAATGACTTGAGTGACTGGGAAATGAGTCAACTTGCTGAATTGCTACTGCTTTTGGAGACCTTTCAAGATATGTCACAGTGCCAGGACAGGATGATTTGGAAAGGCAAAGGTCAATCCACAGTAAAATTTTGCTATGATAGCTTGATTTCAGGTGAACTACAAGTTAATTTTTGGCCGACAAGGATGACACAGGAGTGGCTCTAATATCTTCTATTAAGGCCCAGACCGCTAGTAATATTTTCCGCTTTGGGCCTGGAAAGGTGTGAGTAGAGTGCAAGGCCTACTTACTTATATACCCAGCATCTCTCCTTTTTTTGCCAATGTGGGACTCTTATCCTAAGCTAGGGTGTCACATACACCCCCTCTAATGGACTCAGCATCCTCGCTGAGGGTTGCCTCACCACATGAGATTTGCCTAGACTCGACACCGAGGTTTGCCCCGCAGTCTCCGAATTTGCCTAAACCATCGCCAAAGCTAATAGAAGAGTTCGGAAAGAGGGGAGAGTCACAGCTGGAACGGAATAATCGGGAGACAAAAGCTTACCAATGGGGGATTTCTAGATGAAGGTGGTTTGTGCATCAATTAGTGATTGTGTTTTAGGCAGTGTGAGTATTTTGGGGGCTGAGACTGGTTTGAATCATTATTTTTATGAATCAAACTTGGTTCCTTTGTATCCTGTTCTCTTTCTTTGTTTTTTTTTTAATTGTATCAGTTGGTTCCTTTTTTAATCCTGTGCTACATTTCTTTTGTTTTGTTTTTTTTTTCTTTTTTCTTTTCACCTTTTTAAAAAACATCTGAGAAAGAAAAAACTGATACACATGTAAGCATCCCAGAACAAACGATCCCTTTTTGTTGGAATTTTTTAATATGAAGGTAGGGAGAGCAGTTGGCTGAAAATAAACATCCCAGAACAAAAGATTTGGAAATCTCTAGCTGCAAAAGTGCCAGAAAAATCAGACAAGGACTTCTCTTGTGCTATATGAGGTTTCAAATGTAGATGCCACTTACAATGGAGTGCTGACTTCCAGATTCTTCTCTCGACACAATGGAGGCATTCCACTCCTTAAGCTTGTCCAGGACAGAAGGATTACTTTGTTCTGGTACATGTATCCTCAACCTCATGGGGGCACGTTTTACGGGGTAATGCTTTTGAAGCTCCCGAATGACCTCCAATGCCTGTAGAAGTTAATTGATCAGTTGCAGGATACTAAACATAAAGAACTAAAAAGGCAGTCAAAACATCACAAGAAGTTTAGTTGTTACCTGTTTCTTTGAGCTGCTATTTGGATCAACAGCAAAATGGATTTCATGCATCAGACGTTCAATCATGCTAATTGTGTATGGATGCTGAGTTTCAGGATTGATTGTCTTCTGCATAACTATGGTAGCAATATCCCTGAACTGACTTGACAACTGTGATTCCCTCTCCTTCCCTGCAACTTGCAGCTCTCCTTTGTCCAAAATCTAAAATACAGAAAATATCTTTTACGTAATACATCACTCTCATTTATTCCTTAAAAAAAAGAAGGAAGAGTGGAAGAAGGGATGAGGGTAGAGGAAAATATGGAATACCACTTAGTGGCACTTAAATAAGCTGCTTCCTTTGCTGGTAAATTAAAACAATTTTAATGGGCAAGTGCTTGAGTTATCAACTTATTAAAGTGTTAAACATGATTAAAATCACTACACCATAGGCTTTTAGGAGGTCCTTTTGAATCCTATGCATCACAAATTCTGAAGGCTGTGCCACGCTGATTAGCTTACATGAATAACTACTTACTTCGCTTATCAATTCGAACAGGCAAAACTGGATTAAAAACAAATACTTTTTCATCTTGATGATTCAGAAAGGCAGAATTGGATTACAACAAGACCTCAAAATTTCTAAAATATTGCCCTAACGATCAAAAAGTATAAAGTAAAACAATTTCTCAGACATTACTTCCCAGAATCATGATATTCATATGCCAGATAAGAAAGAACCAATTTTTAACATACCCCACGTTAAGCAGTGTCATGCTTGTAATTGGCATATGCATATCAATAGGAGAAAAAATATGAAGCAGAAGCTATATAAAGAGAAGGAAACCAAAAAGGTTCAAAAGTAAATGTCCATACTTATGAACAACTTTAAATGCTTTCTCACACTACTTGCTACCTCCTAACAGGTGATATCTTGTGCAGTATGATTTATGATTCAAGTAAAAAACCTGTTTTCAAAGAGGGGAAGAAGTGCTCACCTCCAGACAGATTTTGGTCTGATCATCAGTACCAAAAGCCCTAATCAAATCTTTAGACTTTGCAAGTACACCCTTTGACACATTCGTGTAAACAGTATGTGACTGCAACACTTCATCCACATCTTTCTCTCTACACCACAAACAAAAAATCAATCAACCTAACAATACTTGTTAATCCAACAGTTTTTCCCTTAACCTAAGCTTTTACTTCAAACCCTTTTTACAATACTCTATTTTGATTCTAAATCTACAAACTTTTTAGTATTTAACAAAAATCAATCATGAAAAAGAAAGTAAAAACTTACACGCCAGAACGCCATGAAAGGACCTTATTCTTATAACAAGCGATTTCGAAACGGTTACCATGCTTCTTGAGACGCACAACAGCAACATTGGTAAGTCTCTTTTGGCCTACAGGCTGAACTAGCGTCTTCGACATCTCTATTTTCTCCTCTGCACACTATTTGCTTCTGCTAGGTTCCACACCTTTTGTTTTTTCGATTTGAGGGAAGAAGAAACGGCACAAGGAAAAGCCCCTAATTTTGCATATATTTAATGCTGTCCAATGTGATTCTTTTTTCTTTTTTCTTTTTGGTTTAGATATTAAAATTAAGTTTTTTGAATGCAAAATGTTTTTGTTACTACTAAAGTTTTAAAATCATAATATTAAGAGCAGATTTGAATTATCTTAAAAGTTGATCAAATCTATTTTAAGTTATTTTTATCTTTTGAAAGTGTTTGATAACTTTTAATATAAGTTAAAAGTCAAAAGTAGGATTCTCTCTATTTTTTATTTTTTTGACTTAAAAGTCATTTAAGTTTAACCAAAAATATTACTCAATCCAAACAGGTTCTAAGAGTGTTAAATGGGCTAAGATACAAGATTAGAATGTGTTATCTTTGAGATGTTAAGTGATGTCTTGATCAAGAAAGTGAATATGCATTGCATTCTTTTTTTCTTAATCAAGGTTTTATTTGATTTTCTTGATAAAAGTTTTTAATAAGGCAACAAATAATATGTGTCACTATATTTTTTCTTTCAATAGAATTTTACTTTTACATAGACATTCAAGGGGAGTTTTGTAAAATGAATGTCCACACATTATAGTTTGTGTTGAACAATGGATGTTCAAACAATATACTTTATGTCCAAGTAACTTTGTTTCCAAGTAAACTATGTGACCAAATAACTATGAGCCCAAGTAAACTCCGTGTCCAAGTTTTATATAAATTATATATGTCTCCCTTTTGTAATATGAAATAAAAAAAGAAAATAATAGAGAAAAGTTATTGTTATTACTTTCTGTCTCTCTTTATCTATACTCTTCTTAATTTGATCACATATTAGATAAGTAATTAAATAAAATAGTCCTCTAAAACAATAATCGATTTGTAATAGTTGATTTTTTCAGTAAGGTCATCTGCAAAATGAAAATTCATTTTGATCAATCAAAATTATTGCTCCTAAATTTTTACCACTTAACTTTTAGGATAAATCAAGATATGCATGATTTTAATAGACAAGTTGACTTGCTACACTTCTCTACTTTGTAAAGGTAAAAATTTTGTACATACTATTCTTCTCAAATATCACTTATAAAATTATAATAAATTATTATTACTGTTGTTAATTTGCTACAATAATTCAAAGTCACGACATTTAACTATTTATTTATATTGATAATATCTTGTAACACCTCAAAAATTAGAAAGTCAAGTTCGAAAGAAAATTTTGAAATTTGGTTACTAATGCACGTTGTACAAGCTTACCTATGAACGATATAAGGTCCTATAGTCCGTAGGAGGACATTCATGAAAGTTAACTTGAGAAATGAAAAATGTCAAGTCCCAGATGAAGGGTCTACAGACCAACAAGCGGTCCGTAAGAACCCTTACAACTCGTAGATATTGACTCATGGAAAGGGTCTTGGACTTGGAAGAATTTATGGACTCTGAATTTATGGATCTATGGAAAGAACCTACGAGTCGTAGGTAGACCATGGCTCGTAGAACTTGATCAAAATGTTGGTCTCCAGTAACATGTTCTACGATGACAAGGATAATCTGTAGAGGCTTGTACGGACTGTAAGTTAGTCTGTAGATGCTCTCCGATAGTTTTTAGTTCAGGGTTAATTGGATCTTTTTCTATCCTTTTAACTCCTAAACTATGTTGTTTCTAGCCTATTTCCAAGTTCTATTACTGATTTTTACCCTTTAAATTATCCCATTTCCTCTTATTCACTCATAACCCCAAAATAAGGTCTTCTTCTCCAAATTCTCTCCAAGAATCACAAAGAAAGTTTTAGGGTTCTTCAAGCTTCAAGCTCCCTTCTCCAATACCAAAGCTAAGATTCATCAATGGATCCTTTTCCATCCATTTAGTTCCAAGAAATTCTCAAATTTTACTTTATGATTTTACCCAAATTCTAGGGTTTCGTATGATTCTTCATGGGTTCAATTGTTTATGACTCAATTCACTATATTTAATCTAATTATGCATAATTTGATTCAAATTACATGTTTTCAAGGTTATTCATATGAACTCATACTATATGTCTATGTTATGATCATGAATTGAAGCTTTGAAGTTGTGCATAATTGAAGCTTTGAAGTTATGCATGTATAAGAAATTGTAGTGACTATGATTCTAGAGTGCTTTTGAATAAAGTATATCATGTTTTATGAAAAACGGGTTTACTTGAAGTATTCTCATTATGAAAAGATTATCATGATTTAGATGCTTTCGATTAAGCATCTTTTAAACATCAATTATGTTATGAAGTCATGATGTTTAAAAGGAGTTATTCTTATTATTTATGAGCCTTTATGATTGAGTTGGTGTTACTAGATTCTCACCATTTTAAAGACTAAAAGATATGAATATGATATTGTTCTTTATGATTTCTATTGGGAGTTTACTTAGCACCGAGTGTATTTGGGTGATTCCCAAAATCTTTGAACTATGTGCCCTTGTAAGATGTTCTAATTGGACAATTAGCTAGTGGATCCACCTAAGGTTAAGAATATGGTCCTTTATAGCTCATATGGTCTATGTAGGTTAACGGTAAACATTCCACAAATGATATGATTTCTTACTTAGCTTATATTGTCATGACTCTTATATTGCATTGACATGTTCATGATTTACAAACTAAACTTACCTAATTGGTATGTTTCATTTGGTCATGCAATAACATAATTTTGGACTTATCGTGTTTAAGCTTATGTTTTATGCATTTTTCGCATATTCAGTACATTTTAAGTACTGACGCATATATCTTATGTGTCTAATATTATTTCATAATATAGGATCCGACGTTTCTCCATCCGATCGTGACGGATTGATCAGCTTGAACAACAGTTTGGTGAGTCCTCATGATTCAGGGACCTTGCTACTACATATCTTTTATTGGTTTCATGTCTTTTCAGTTTTCACACTTGTTCGTGTGTTAGGGGTATGTCCTAACCACATCTATGAATAGTAGGTGCTTATATCATGCTTAATATATTTTCCATATTTTTAGCTTTGTATTCAGATTCTCTTATGTTGAGATATTTATTCTGAGACTGAACTTCCGCTTATAATTCATTTCATATGTTGTTTATCTTAGTTTCATGCTTATGTCAAACGGCTTGTTTATGATCTCTTGAATCTTATTCGACATGCCAGATCTAGAGGATAGTTTGGATCGTGACATATTTTTTATCATCTAAAAAGTTTGATTATAATTAATTTTCATATAGCCCTCTTCTTGGTTTAATATAATAGGAATATATTCATAGGGTCATAATTTGTCCCTTTTAGTGCTCAAATTCCATAATAAATTACATAGAGAAGTCTCATTCTATTTGTAAAAAATATAACAAGTATAATTAATTGAGATGACACAATTTCTCTCAAGCTAATAGTACTTTTTTAGACAAGCCATTGTTATTTATTCATAGGTATTTCATAAAATGCAATTTTTATCAATTATATATAGAATAAGTAATTTTAGAGGCAAACAAGACATCTTTAATGATTTGAATTTTGTTAAAGTACGAAAGGAATTTAAAAGTTCATGAAAAGATTATGCTCAACATCTTATCATTGTGTGAGAAGCCTAGGTTATTAAAAAATCAACTCTTTTATCATTAACGTGCAATTCAAATATCATAAAAAAATTCGTTAAATATTATTAAAATTCAATGGGCACAGGATCATTCCTGCTAATGAACAATAAATCATTTGCAAAATTTAATTGAACGATATTAATTATTATATCTTAAATTAAAATTGAAATATGAATTTTTCTTCAATCTCTTGAGAATCACTTGACATTCATAAAATATGTCATGAATATATTTAATTTTTAATTAATTAAAATATTTTTTTTTATTTTTTATTTATGAATATCTATAAATTTATTACAATTATTAACTTTGTTATCATTTAATTACTGTAACGATCTGATTTCGTCGTTAGAGAAAAGCCAATGGAGAAAGAATTGGGGCCAGAAAACTTTTTCGTAGTAACTTGAGATTTCCTAGACTAGTCCAAATTTGGATGAAATCGGAGTTAGTGAGGTATAGGGAAATCTGGTAACAATCGGGTGACTTATTTATGATTTTGATTACATGAGTGGTTAGATAAGTCGTTAAGGAATCTGTACGACTTTATGGAATTGAATTCGGGTGAGTAGAACTCCCGGAATCGATCTTAGCGTGAACAGTATTTTCTGAGCGTTGTTGGTTAAAGGTGTGTTGTGAAATGGGGGTCTTGGAATTATTAAAATAGCTCACTGATTCCGTGCAAGCCGCTGGGGCGGGATTTCTGCCGCTAGGGCGGGGACGCTGTTGCGAGTCTGATGCTACTTAAGGTCGTAAATAAACCCCAAAACGTTTTTATTCTGCACTTTTCGATTTTTAAAGCTAAGGAACGAACCCCAGGAGAATCTTGACAGTTTTCCACCATTCTTGAGGCTAAAGGTAAGATTTTAACTCCCTAAATCCATTTTTCAATCCGTAGAACGTAATCTAATGGGTAAATGATTTGGAAATTATGGTGGAAAAAACCCTAATCTGGGTATGGAGATCAAGGGTTTGGTCGAGGGTTATTGGGTTTGTTATAATCCGGATAATTAGACCTTTGATTGCTGATCCTTGCGTATATTAATTGTTTGTACACCTAGAACAAGCGGAAAGAATCTGGAAAGGGAAGATTCAAGTGCCTTAACGGATTCAAGCTTGGATTCGAGGTAGGTGATGGTTGTGATTTCATGTTGGTGTGATATATGCTTGTAAATTCTCATTATAATGCATGTATGTATGCGAATGTTGCATTATTGATCACCATAATCGTAAATAAGGATAATTTCAATAATTGTATGCCATGAATCACCTCTTGTTGTATGATTGTGAGAATATGCATTGTGATTGTGATTGTGGTTTGTTAAATGGATCGGTTGCCACGTTTCGACATAAACATGGGATCGGTTGCCACGTTTCGGCATAAATATGGGATCGGTTGCCACGTTCCGGCATAAACATTGGATCGGGTACCACGTTCCGGTATACTAACAGTTTGGGTGTGGGTTCCATAAGAGGACCATTGAATTGGGTTCCGTGAGAGGACCATTGAATTGTGTTGTGTATCTACTTGTGATGATTACGTTTATATCTAATGATGATTGATATTGGAAGACTGTATGTTGCTTTAAATTGATAACCAATGTGTATTATTGAGAACGTGTGATGCTACATTGGTCCTGAAAAGATGACTAATATTGTATATGTTTGATATATGCCTATTTTATAATGTTGTGGTTACTTGCATGTGTTTCACTTATTGGGATAACCGCGTGATCCTACCAGTACAATGTGGTTGTGTACCGATACTGCACTTGCTTGTTCTTTGTTGAGTACAAGGCATCTTCAGGCGACTATTGATAGACCTCAACTAAGTGACTATTAATCGTGACCGGATTCAAGGGTGAACTAGTTCTTTCAAGTTGTCATGGATCTCTCTTGTTTAAGTCCATTCTTTTTGGACTCAGACTATCTGTTTAATGTGTTTGTTTAATTTCGGGGTTGTACCCCTTGTTCTTAGACTTGTCGTTAGTAGAGTTTTGATACAATGACTTTCAGGTTATAGGGGTTGAATTTCGGCATTAGTTTGGTTAGTTATTTGTTTAAACCTTGAAGTTTATGGGGACCATTTTTATAGTCATTTAAACCTGCTTCCGTATCTTTAAATGCCTTAGTTTTCATAAAATTTGTTTGTTTAGGTTGTAGTGATGGTTCTCCCACCGGAGGATTTGTGTGGGTGCCAATCACGACGGTCTGAGTTGTGATAATTACTCATGTATTATATTAAGAAATATATTAAATTTACATTGTTGCTTTATATCTCACGGTAACATAATTACAAAAATATAATTTAAAAATGTAAAATATTTTTTAAACAAAAGGATAAGAATATATTATTTTAATTAATTAAAAATATAAATATACTAATTATATATAATATAATAAAATTAATAAGAATCAAAATTTAGAAATTATTAAACTACCAAAAAACTATTATCAATCATAAAAAATTCCCATTATAAAGAGGTCCTAGATTCTGTTTGGTTTGAATACAAATTATGATGCGATTAGTTATGATAAGCTAAGTTGTATTGAGATTAATTATACTGAAATTATTTTTTATTGATTGTTTGGTTTATTTTATTCAAAATAATATGCATTGCGTAAATTTTAAGAACAAGTTATTTGTTTACAAAAATACATTTCATGAATATGAAAAGTGTTGTATAAAAAAGGGTTTAATTGAATATCTTTGTTATTTACTTATTTTATCCATGGATAAGCTATCTCGAGATTGCTATACCACCCAAAGGGAGGAATAACTTATTCCAATACTAATTATTAATCTCGAAATAAGTTATTCCGGACTTACCAACCAAACAACAAATTAAGTGTTACTATAATTTAATCCCAAAACTATTTGATGTTATCCTTCACAACAAACCACCCCTTAGTTTATTCTAATTTTAATGAACAAAGTTATCTATATGTGTTGTTGATGCAAGGTGAAAATTGTAGAATTAACTAAGGTGTTCGAGGCCGGTCCGGACACCATAATTATTAAAAAAACCAAAACCAAAAAAAATATAAAAAGGATCCGACCCTAATTGCTTTGCTTCCGTCTCTCTCTGTGACGGACTAACAATGAGTTCTGAGAACAGTAAAACAGAAATCCCCGACGAACAGAAATCCAGCAAAGACCATAAAGCCAACTCCTTCTTTGATGTTTACGGCCCTGAGGTCCTTTACTCTATTGCTTTTTCATCTTCTGTTGTTTATTTAGAAAAAAAAAACTTCTTTAATGGAGTACAATGGTTCTACTATTGTATCATGAATGTGAATTCTTTTTTCTTTTAGTATGAGTTATTAATCGAATTGGGTCTCTCTAAAAAGGTCTAAAATAGCTTTAACACAGTTTTTTGTGTTTTTTGTTTTTGTGTGTGTGTGTTGTGTGTTTTAAAGAATGAAAAGGAAAAGAATAGTGAAGGGAGAATTTCTTTTTAGAGCTTGTGGGTTGAGTTAATTTAATTGGGTTGTCTTGGCTGGATTTTTAATTGGTAAACCTTGAAGAAAGAGGAGATTTTGCTAATGAAAATTTTAGTACAATGAGGACATATGGTGTTTTAATTGGTAAACTTGAAGAAAGAGGAGATTTTTGCTAATGAAAATTTAGTACTATGAGGACATATTGTTTTGATTGTGAGTTTGATGGAAATTGATTATACATGCATTAATTTTGATAAATAACTAGTTCTGATAGAAACCCAAAATGTAGAAAAGAGATGAGATTAAAAAAAGAGGAAAAGGAAGTATCTTTCTTAATTGATAAAAGGAATATCTTTCATGATTTGCAGATTGAGTTCATTTAAGTGGGTTATATTGTCTAGAGTCTAGGCTTTTTAACTTGTTCACTTGGAGAAGAGGAATGCTTCTGGGAAAATTAAGATTTGTATTATTGAAAATTTGGAATGCCGTGGTGACATACAATTCCTGTTGTCAGCATCATTTTCCATTTGGCGGTTGCTAGTTATTTTTCTTCTGTTTTGTTCTGGAGAGAATGGTTTTGTTGTTAGTTTTTGCAGAATAATTGTGTCCGATTCATTATGATATGTCATTGTGCAAGACAAACTATTATGCATGTTTGTTGAACCTTTTATAATGTCTGTGATTGTTATTCAAGTTTTGATTGTGGTGCAGGCGAGAGCAGATATTGTTTTTAACAAACCAGAAGCCAACTCAACCTTGAATCTTCAAGTATGTTTGTAACATGCTGATTGAGGTTGTTTTTACTTATTTTACAAGAGGTTAGAACGTGATTTATCATGCTTAATGTGATAACACAGGACGTGCAAGGGCTTGTCACCTGGGTGCTTGCTGATGGGTTCATGCCATCGTGGGCTTTTATCAAAGTAATGTATTTCATTCCTTTCTTTGCATGTCTTCCACTTCTGTCTTTATATCTGCATCAGATGCAAAAACACCTCAGTTTTTTGGAATACGCAGAGGAAAATCTGGTGAGGAGAGGTTGAGCTGTCCTTACCTTGAGATTAATCATTCAATCTGGTCCATTTTAACGATTCATTGCTTACTAGATTATTTATGTATTTGATACAGATATATAAATAACCAAGCCATCAATGATTCTTTGCTAGGTGATTTGGATTATACTGAAAATGGATATTTTAACTGCAAATAGAGGTAGATTTGCTAGTAAGGTACACAATGGAATTAGACATGCATAACTGAAGTTTAGGGTGTACATAGTTATATAAATAAAAAATGGAGTATCTGATATTGTGAAATTTTGTACCGTTAGATTCACTTTCTGACCCACCTGTCCAAAAAGAATCAAATCCTGTCTCCTTTCTCCGTCTCTTCTTAACACGTGGAATAAAGAAATCAAAGATTGCTCGAAATAGCGAGAACAATGTAAAAAACATCAAAAGATCATATTTTTATATGATCTTTTGGTGTGAGGAAAGAATACCATGTTGTTTAGATAGTTGGACAAATGTGAACGACTCAGTTAAGTCACATTGACAACTTGCAAATATCTTTTGACATGGACTTGGTGTTGTCATTATAGAAATTAGGGAAAAGGTCCTGATATACCCCTCAACTTTGCCATTTAGAGTTGATATGCCCCTAGTTATAAAAGTGGCTCACATATGCCCCTACTGTTACAAAATTGGCTCACATATACCCCTTACCGTTACAAAAGTGATAAAATTAATTTTAAATTATTTTTTTTGATTTTTAATATTTCAAAAAAATATGTATGTGATCTTTTTCACACATAAATTATTTTTTGACTTCTTTGATTATCATTATTTGAGTTTCTTATTCTTATTTCATTTTTTCTTTCATTCTTTAGTGTAAAATAAGAGAAATAAAAAGAAAGAAGTGTGAATGAAAAAAGAGAAAAAAAAATCAAAACTATTTTTTTTGCGGCTATATTGTAATTTAGTTTTTATATTTGTAATTTTTTTTTAGGACATCTATAATTATGTTTATAAGAAAATAAGTGAAAAGAATAAATTTGACCATCAAAATAATAAATTCAAATTAGCTGTTGAAAAAGTAAAAAAAATGTGTGAGAAGGATAAAATATATCCCTACATGGACTATTTTTTTAAAATAAAATCTGTCTGTTGCTCGCCCTTTGGACCAATCACAGCCTTCTAAACTCGGTGGATAATGGCCCGCCTCTCTACCCTTCTCCACTTATATACCGGACTTCGCTTTGCGTGGTGTGGGGATTGAACCTGCGACCTAAGCCACAAATCCTCCACCTTTTGCCACTCGAGCTAGGTCTTGGGGGCCCTTTTCCCTAGAAATTATTGGCCTATCTAAAAGGGAAAAAAGAAAAGTAAAACAATTTTGGACCCATTTCCCGTCTTGGGTGCTCACTTGCCAGTATGTGTAGCAATTACTTAAATGAATTCACAAAGGTACATCTGTATACTTCCCTTCATTTCGTAATGTACATTCTTAGACTCAGTTTTTTACACTTCAATCATAATAAATGTGGTCCCTATTTTCTTCTCAAAAAAAATTAATATGGTTCTTATTTTTACTAGTATGTTAGTGTATGATGAGCTTGCAGATTCTACCAGCAACACATGTAGCTGCATTATCTTATATGTCTGTCATGCGCGTCATTAGGAGAATGACTACTGTTGTAAATACTGTTGAATTTTTTTTGGACTACATCTGCTCTTTAGTTATTTAGTAAGTTCTTGTACAGGAGCAGATCCCTTCTTTTGCTGTAATATTTTCCCTTGCATCTTCTTGATGCACTAATGAAATTTCCTTACTTCACAAATAAATAAAAGAAGAGAGAATGAGTTTGTGGCAAAGATTTTCTTACTTGAGCTTGAGCTCTCTTTGAAACATTATCCAATGAAATTTCGATAATACTAAGGAAATGGTTATGGTTTTACTTGCTATTGTCTCTTAAGTCATTAGCGATTCTAGGTGTTATATATCTTGAATTATTGATACACTTCACATTTGTGATTTGACACACAGGGAGATATAATTTAGTTAATGTGGATGTGTTTGGTTGCCTTTGGATGGGCCCCATCAATTTTCCAGTGAATAGTGTCTTCTTTAGAGGCTAACACAGTTTCGTCTGTTCCTCTTTCTTTTTGCGTGCAGAATAAGCCTTTGATCCCTAAAGTGGTAATGCTGTATGTCCCTGGCCTTGATGCATCTCTATATCTATCACAGTCTAAAGTGCTCAAAGGTTTCAAAGAATGCTGTGGTGTTCCGAGGCCAGTTTTAGCTCTCAGGTTGGTAATAATTTGAATAATCAATATATTACTCTTGCGTTACTTGTTTTAATTTTTTTTTTTCACTCGTGTTAATGGAAGTTATGTTTTCTTCTTCTTATTAGTTTTTGTTTCATGGTAGTTGTGTATCAGATGGAAATCAGACAATAGATGCACTTCTCACGTGCAAATCAAAGAGGAAAAGGAAAGTAGCTGAGAACATTTCACCGAAAATCACCCAGTCATCTGAACAAGGTACGAATCCGATCCAAGAAAAACTTTCCAGAAGTCTTTGTTGCGAGTCTGCTATTTTGATTTCATTTCCGGTTAATTAGAGGTTCATTTGCTTGTAGAAAGAGGTCTAGAAATGACATGTCTGTAATGCAGGCACCATCTCCTCCAACTGTATATCAGCAGGATTGCTATGGTCTGTTGTACTTTATAAATTTTTCTTCACCTGTCTAAGATCTGTGTATGATACACTTTTTTTCCCCTAGAAGTTTATGGGAAAGTGTCATGGATGGTTTCTGCTAGAATGTTAAATTAGAGAAGTGGGTAAAAATTACCCTTTTCTGATCAGGTAAATGTATTTCATAAAAAGCAGATGGGCGAAGCCTGTGTACAAGGGGGCAGGGGCATACCAAAATGTAAAAAGACCTACAAAAAGAGATTGTTTTCTACGAAAGACACTCAATCTTCTTTACAATAAGGAATCACGAGGGTGCACTGAAAAGAAATGAGGGATAAGAGGCTACTCCTTAACTGTACAATAGTCAACTCTACATCTCCAAAAGCTTTTCTGTTTCTCTCCCTCCATGCAACCCACTTCAGTGCAAGTGAGGTGACAGTTGAAGCCCAATGTCTTCTCCTTCTTTTCCCGCGTCTCCAACTGAACATTAAATCTTTAATTGGGCCTGAAATCGCCCAATAGATTCCAAACTATGTCAAGATTTCCACCATAGCCTCGGAGGAACTGGAGGTGGAGCTGGGGGTCCTCTGACCCTGGGAAGCTCCTGAGGTGGTAAGGACCCTGGAGGGTACTCAGAAGATGTCTCCCTCTTGGCGTAATGCAGGGATTGGGGTCGGAGATGGAAGAACTGAATTCTGGGAACTCTGATTGGCCAGAATAGCCTGAAGTTCAGCTTTCCTGTTTTGTACTCAATAAGTACTCAAAAGCAGGTTATGATCAATCAAATGTGGAGTTAACAAGAATGGGATTTGATTTTCAGAAGAGCTCTTAATGATTGGGAAGTTGGGGCATTATCTACATTGTTAATTTACTGGGATCTCTTGGTGGATATCTGACTGTCCAGACAGACTTAGATGGAAGCTGAATAGCAAAGGGATATTCTCAGTTAAATTTGTAAACTCGAAAAGTGAATATACCAGCGAAGGTGTCATGTTTTGTCTGGCTGGTAATTAGGCAAGCATGCTTGACCCATGAAAAAAATACAAAGAAGAGGTTTTCAGATTTGTTCGGTTTGCCTTTTATGTGGACAGGATGGGGAAAGTAATGTACATTCATTTTTTACATTGCAAGACAACTATAAATCTGTGGCACGTGTTATTTTGTATTTTGGGCATTAAATTGGCATTGGCAATGCCAAGTGCTACCTTGATGATGTTAAGCAGCTGGAAGAGTTTTGGACAAATGGGAGGTGATGAGAACTCGTTGCATATTATACCTGCCTGTATTTGATGGACTATATGGAAAGAGAGGAATTCAATTTTTTTTTGAAGATACTAGGAGTTTTATCCAGAAAATTAGGATAAATTGTCTTAATTTTTTTTTTTGGTGTGTAAACAGAATATGTGGGGGGAAATAGGGGACCTGGTAGATATATTAGGCAATATTTAAGATTATAGGCTTATGGACGGGTGTTTATACTTTTTTGGGATTTGTAAAGTTCTTAACTTAGCATCTTTTCTGGTGTTAAGTTTGTCTTCTAATACAATTGTTACCTTACTCAAAAAAAGAAGAATGAGTATTATGTAACACATAGCATTAAAGTAAGATGGTTGGAATTAAAGAGTGTTACATGAGTATTATGCTACAGGAAGATATCTAAGAAGATGATATACAAGTTCCATAGAGCGGTTGTGAGACTAGTAATATTATATGGGAGTGAATGTTGAGCCACTAAGATCAATATACATCCACGAGTGTGGATGTTAAAGATGGATGTAACATGAGAAACTGAATATGATTAGAAATGATCACATCTTAGTTGCATTAAAAATGATGACATGTGATTTGACAAACACGATAAGTAGCATACATAGAGGATAATTAGAGAAATACATCGGAAAACCTAGGTATGACTATGATTGTTACAACAAAAACAATAGCAAACATATTCAATGTGATCCCACAAGCGGGGTTTTGAGAGGGTAGGGTGTACGCAGACCGTACCCCTACCTTGTGTGAGTTAGAGAGGTTGTTTTTGATGACTATGATTGTTGAAGGTGATAAAAGAGGATGAGGTAGACCTAAAAATACCTCCTATGACCCAACTGTCATCCCACAGTCCTCTTATTGCTGCAAGCTCATACCAAAGATCTTCTCTTTCAATGTTTGTATGAGGCCCACAAACTCCAGTGAAACACCATCGGAAATTTTCCTGCACACTTTCCAGCATACATGAAACTGTATAGATCCCCTGATGTGTGCTAATATTTACCCAGTTCCTCTTGTCCCATAGAATGATGATGCCTCCCCTTGTACCATTTGCTTTTAATTCTGCCCAGCTGGCCCATCTGTTTCCCCATAACTGCCCAGTGATCAAGCTTGACCATTCCTCTAGTTTGGTTTCCTGCAAACATATTACA
>JAJOOH010012888.1:0-34859 GCA_029582605.1 Solanum gracilifrons
AAAGTGAAGATTGGTGGAAGACTATTCCAGCCTGTATATGGTGGACTCTATGGAAAGAAAGGAATGCTAGGTGTTTTGAAGGACAAAATGATAGTTTTGAAAAGATAGAAATGAAATGCTTAAGTCTTTTATTTTTTTGGTGTAAGCAAGAGTTGGTAGGGGAAAGCATAGAGATGGTCGATTTTAAAGGAAACTTGTAATTCTGATGGCTTTTTGAGGGTGTGCCCACCACCCTGTGGGATGTAAGTTTCCAATTCATCATCCCTTGGATGATGAATTTTTTGTGAATACAAAGTTACCCTTATCTCAAAAAAAAATGTTTAGGAGCATGCTTCAAATTATTGTAGAGGGTATATATAACTAATTTGATAGTTAGGGGTAATCTTTGTTTTGTTTCTGTAGCTCCAATGTGGCAAATGTCAGAGCTAAGTTACATAACCCTTTGATTGAGGGGCCAAATATGAGACAAAATTAATGTTGTGGGGGCTTTTATGGAACAAAAGCTAAGCGAAGGACAAATGTAAGACAAATTGAATACTTAAGGTGATTAATTTGAACTTTCCTCTTTATTTGCATGGCAAAGTTATTGGCCCTCTTGGTTTAACTCTCCCCTTGCAAAAAAGAGCCAACTACCGGGATGTATAAAAATAAGAAGTTTACTGCCAATTAGCCAATTTAATCATTTAACCATGCTTAGCCACGAAAAGTTACCCTGGGAAGAAAAGATTGTTTTCAATGGGTATGGTTGGAATTCATTGAAAACACATAGACGAGGCAATATACAAATTTAAAGGAAGATCAGAGGTGGTTTGGAATCAAACATCATAGTTGAAAAGTTTCTCTACGACTTATGTATCTCATGCACAGGTATACATGGATATATAGGGGATACACAGGAGCTACTCATTTGATACATATGGTCATATGGGATACACAAATGATTCACAGAGGGATACACAAGAGATACATATCTCATCTTCTTCTATATTCCTCTTCTACTTCGAAATAGGCTCAAATTTTAATTCAAATCTCCACTAATCGTCCCAAAAATGAGATTCAAACTCCCTGAGATGTACCAAATCTAGTCCAACAGCCACTCGAAACAAATTCTAATTTCGGAAATTTAAATTTTCAAAATCAAGCTTAAGCAAGTTTTAATGGCTAACATAAAGTTCATCTCATCTTCTTCACTTTCCAAGCAACCAATCTATGTCCTATGTTCAAAAGTAACTCCAAAAGCCGTACCCTATGTATTCCAACAACACCTTTCCGAAACAAAATTCAATTTCAGAAAATCAAATTTCCTTGCTAAACTTAGTCAATGTTGTGGCACTGTTGTGCATAATCAATAGTATATATCCCAATTCCGGAGTCTAGGGTTTAGGTTGTGCGGGACTAAGATAAAGTACTTGGAGTGCAAGTTGAGTGACGTAACTCACTAGGCAGATCTGGATAAATGACCAAAAGGCTGTTCATAAGATGTTAACGTTAGTCTTTAGAGTATTACAGAACACTAAATTTTGGAGAAACCTCAACTGTATTCTTCCATTGATGTAGGAACTTTCATCTAGACTCACTTGTGGCATAGTATGTAGGTCCTCTGGCTATAAATATGATTCAACAATATTTTCCCTTATTTCCTTTGGCTATAAAATTTTATTTTCTGGCTGTTTCCTGTTTACTAATCTTAAAAAAATCCCTTCATATCTGCTATTCCTTTTTCTGGATAACAAATTGGTATTGCTCTAGTGTCTGGTGATCTCTGTTGTAAGATGGCTGCTTAGGGGGTACATGCTTCTTTTTCTGTTGTTTCCTGCAACTTACGTCGTATTGGCTTCTCCACTTCCTATTTTGTAGTCACAGTTGACAGAATTTCGGTCATACGAAGGACAAGATATGCACACTGGCGAGAAAGTTGTTCCTATCAAGGTTTGTCACATTTGTTTTTTTGTTGATATTGATGACATTACTTTGAAAGATTATTCATCCCAAAAGAAAATTACTGTGAAAGAGACCTATCTTACTGACTTTGGTGGTCTCAACTGCCGAGGGTTCATCATTAGAATTAGGTACTTGTATTTATCTATTTCCCTTTCTTTTCCGGGCTCATCCAGCTTGATCTCCGAGTAAATCACACAGTTATCAAGGACCACTTTTTCTGGGTAAGTTGTTGGATGTCTCATTCTTCATCTATCTTGCTTTGGTAAGAATTGTGATCAAATTAGCAACTACTCTGGCTCATTTGTTGCTAACTAATACAAAGAGAAATAAAATAATTTCAGGACATGAACAATTTTGAGAGTGATCCTGAAGAATTTGCACGAACATTTTGTGAAGATATGAAAATTGAAGACCCAGAAGTTGGAGTAAGCTGTATTTATTTCCTTTCTGTTGGTTGAGAATAAAAATAGTGTTTGTGTTTCCATCCCATAAAATTATCATTTTGTTATTGCATATTCTTGTGATGCTCATCATACTGATATACTTCTAAGTTATGGGGTGATGAAGTTAAGGGGGTGCCCTTCTATACTTCTTTTTCTTCCCATTCCTGTTTGATTCTTTTTTGGGGTTAATTAGAGTGTATATCAGCTAGCTGGAGACAATTGTGGTACCAAAAAATTAGCCCTGTGCTCCCAAGATTCAATGTTCAAATTCCAGAATACTTCCACCTCTCTGATGCGAAACTGAATATTTTGGGTTCAATATTTTGCAACTTGTGCAAATATGTAACAACCCTTTTAGGTATACACTCAATTTATGAAATCTTAGTAGAGATGCTGACCTCAATTGGCACAACTTCATTCTCATCATTCGCTAAGCCATCCATACATGTTATGACAACTTTACTAACTGTATTTTCCAAAGTTACAATGTTCATTATCTAGCCATACCTTTAATTACTCCACTTCCAATTGTCAAACCACTCCAGATATTGCCTATACCACAAAAGTACTATTCCCGCTAATGGGGTAACTAACCTGAAAAAGATAACACGTTCATGAAGTCCTTCAAACCATTGTTAAAACTCATCATTCGAATATCCTCAAAATGCATCATCGAGCCATCACCTTACATTAACCCTTTCAAATCATTGAACATTCTGAATTTGAACGCACATCTTTTTCATTAGTCTATCACTTCTGAACCAAATCTAACCTCCAATCCATACACTACACCAACTACTCGCATGAGGAACTACGCATGAGTCATCACATAAGTGGAGAGAGAATGGAATGAAGCGATAAAAATCAGAACGGACAAAGGATGCACAATAGAGATTCAAAAAGTGAAGATTTTTCCTAAAAGTCACCATAGCCTCTCGAAGATAAGCACATACGTCTCCGTACCGATCCTCAACTCTATTTCAACTCAGCTTGTATACACGTAAGACCTATGAACCATAGGCCCTGATATCATTTGTCACGACCCAATAATGGATGTGATGGCACTCGACAAGTCAGCCTAAAACCCAAATATCACAAACTATGCGGAAGTAAGACATTGAAATCTCAAAATATCACAAGTATGGATAACTAAGTCAACTTAATAAAACCTCCAAAACCTGTTTGTCATGTGTACAAGCCTTTAATGTGTTATAATTGATTCAAAGAAAAAAAAAATACAAGTCTCAAATGACATTGTTTCTAGAATAGAGCAAGATCATAAATAGGAGAAAGAAGGTCCGCTGAGATGACAAATCTTCATAGGAAGCCTCAAAAAAAGAAGAGAATAGAAAGTATCACAAAGATTCGGGCTCGTAACCTACAAAAATGTAGAAGTAAGGGGTGAGTACCAAACCACACGGTACTCAACAAGTAAATTTCTAAACACATGCTAAGGGAATAGAATACAGGTACTCTTTACCACCCCAATAGAACCTCCACAACTACAACCTGCATAAAACCAGTCCAACCTAATAGTTCACTATTTACATAGCTCACCAGCTCAACAACAACACTTTAACAATTACATATCCTCAACAACAAACTCAATATTCATCAATCACAAGTTCCACATTAAGGCACTCACAAGATCAGCAACACACAAGATCAAGTTCACCACTGATAAAGACGTGCAATGCAATGAAATGCAATGTCAAGTATAGTGATGCATGTCTGACCTATACACACCCGCTGTCTCTCAGTCCTACATATTTGTCCATGCATCCATCGCGGCGTGCGACACGTCCCTCGATAATAGAATCCGTCGCGGCATGTGACACGTTCCTCGAAATATAGTATCTGTCGCGGTGCACGACACTTTTCTCGAAATGGTACATCTTTAATTTCTTATTCTCCCTCAATTCACATAACACTTATTACAATCATGTCTCAAAACCAATGCAAATGACTTGTTCACACAAATAATGAGGAGATGACCATTTTTCATAACAATGAACAATTCACAACAACACAATCGTGATACAACATCAACAATTAATCAATAAGCCTTTCAAATCATTCTCAACACATCACACACCAATAATTATTCACATTGCCTTTTACTACCCCTTTTTCATCATTAGAATTATTCTATATGGACAAGTCAAACTATCACCAAGTCCCATTAAATCCCAACACATACCACAAGGAAATACACGATTCTATACACTTAACAAGGGTTTAGAAATCCACTTGCCTCAAATAATCGACCAATTACTTCGGGACTTGAGTCTTCCCCTTTCATAAAGCATCAAAGTGCTTCCAATCTATCAAATACATAATCCTCATAAGAATATGAATCTAATGACACCCATATTACTATATTTAGTTTCGGCTCGAAAATTGGGTCAAAAAGTCATCCCGAGCCACCAAATTCGAATTTGAAATTTTCTTTCAGATTATGTTTATCCATGATAAAATAAACTCGCATGCAAAATTTCAACTAAAACGGATCGTTATTCAACCCCCAAATCAAGATTTTGTTCTAAGAACCCTAGACCTATATTTTCTTAAATCAATATAAATTATACATGTTTCTACCCTAAAATTCTGTTCATAATCACATAAAAATTTAATAGAAAGGACAAGAATCATTACATTAACACTTTGGGATAAAAATCCCAATTTTCTCCTCCTCTTTCCTTTTTTTTTTCTCCTTTTCTTTTCTTTTCTCTTCTACGTATTTTTTTCCTCTGTAGCGACGCTTCTGTTTCTACGGACGATTGCTGCACTTCATCCTTTGTCCGTAGAAACAGTAGCATCGTTACAGAGGAAAAAAAATACGCAGAAGAAGAAAAAAAATAAAGGGAGAAAAGAAAAGGAAAAATGAGGAGAAAAGTTGGAATTTTTATCCCAAAGTGTTAAGATAATGTTTTTGTCCTTTCTATTAAATTTTTATGTGATTATGAACATATTTTTAGGGTAGAAATATGTATAATTTATAATGATTTAAGAAATATAGGTCTAGGGTTCTTAGAACAAAATCTTTATTTAGGGGTCGAATAACGATCCGTTTTAGCTGAAATTTTGCATGCGGATTTATTTTGTCATGGGTAAACATAATTTGAAAGACAATTTGAAATTCGAATTTGGTGGCTCGGGATGACTTTTTGACCCAATTTTTGAGTCGAAACTAAAAATATAGTAATATGGTGTCATTAGATTCGTATTCTTATGAGTATTATGTATTTGATACATTGGAAGCACCTTTGAAGTTTTATGAAAGGGGAAGACTCAAGTCCCGAAGTAATTGCTCGATTATTTAAGGCAAGTGGATTTCTAAACTCTTGTTAAGTGTATAGAATCGTGTATTTCCTTGTGGTATGTGTTGGGATGTAAGGGGACTTGGTGATGGTTTGACTTGTGCATATTGAATAACTCTAATGATGAAAAAGTGGTAATAAAATGCAATGTGATTAATTATTGGTGTGTGATGTGTTGAGAATGGTTTGAAAAGGCTTATTGTTGATGTTGTATCACGATTGTGTTGTTGTGCATTGTTATGAAAATGGTCATCTCTTCATTATTTGTGTGAACATGTCATTTGCATTGGTTTTGAGACATGGTTGTGATAAGTGATGTGAATTGAGGAAGAATAAGAAATTAAAGAGGATGTACCATTTCGAGGGACGTGTCGTGCGCTGTCGAGGGTCGTGTTGCACGCCGCGTCAGATGCATGTACAGATATGGGTCCCAAACTGAGAGACAACGGGTGTGTATTGTTAGGTCAGACATGCATCACTATACTTGACATTGCATTGCACATCTTTATCATTGGTGATCTTGTGAGTGCCTTTCTGTGGAACTTGTGATTGATGAATATTGAGTTTGTTGGTGAGGATATGTAATTGTTAAAATGTTGCTGGTGAGCTATGTAAATTGTGAACTGTTAGGTTTGACTGGTTTTATGCAGGTTCGGTTGGGGTGGTAAGGAGTACCCGTATTCTATTCCCTTAGCTTGTGTTTAGAAGTTTACTTGCCGAGTACCATGTGGTTTGGTACTCACCACTTGCTTCTACATTTTTGTAGGTTACGAGCCCGGATCTTTGTGATATTTTCTCTTCTCTTTTTTTTCCGAGGCTTCCTATGGAGATTTGTGAGGTAGCTGTTTGTCATCTCAACGGACATTCTTTCTCCTATTTATGATCTTGTTCTATTCTAGAAACAATGTCATTTGAGACTTGTATTTTTTTTTCTTTGAATCAATTATAACACATTATAGGCTTGTACACATGACAACCAGGTTTTGGGGGTTTTATTAAGTTGACTTAGTTATCTGCACTTGTGATATTTTGAGATTTCAATGTCTTACTTCCGCATAGTTTGTGATATTTGGGTTTTAGGTTGACTTGTCGAGTGCCATCAGATCCATTTTTGGGTCGTGACAACCTCCCTCCTATGTTGCTACAACTAGGAAAAGATCTTTCTGTAATTTGTAAATGGGGGAGGATTGATGAAGGAGAATCATAAAATTAAAATGCCATTAGGTCTCATTTCTTGATAGTTTCATGAGGGAAATTCTAGGAAAATGCACAGTTCCTTAATCAAGAAAGTGACCTAGTTTTCTTCAATGCTGAATTTATTTGACAAAAATATGCTGTCAAATAATTATAACTTTGTTAGACCATTGACAGAGCTATGAGAATACGAGGAATTAGTTACCTACTTTTTATATTTTGTTAGTTAAAGTTCGAATAGCCCTATAATTGGAACTGGACGAACAAACACATACAACTAAGAGCTTGAGTTACAATCATGCATTAGGGATGTTAAAACCTCTCGATATTGTAGGCCTTTGTATTTATGTGTTAAAAGATTTATATATATGTTCATATATAAGTAAACTCTCGACATATAATAGTTCCAAATCGAATCTCATTAGAAAGAGGATCTTTTGTCTCGTGGTAGCCTGCTCCGGTCCCCTTAAGAAACATTTGTTATTAGGTTAACCATAGAGAGGGAGGGCAGAGCTTTTGATTATTTCATGTTTTCAAAGAGTTGAACAACGGGTTTTTAATGTTTTCAAAGATTTGAACAATGAAAGTAGATGGTGAGTGCCTGATTCTTACGTAGCTCAGTATTTAAATGAGATTTTGTCCCAACATTATCCCATCAAGAGACACATTTTTCTGTAGTTGTAACTTCTTGGACAGCACTAAATTGTAGTTTTGTGTTACTTTCTCACTTTTTACTCCTAGAAAACAATCATGGGTAATTACTTTATTTAGTTACGCAGTGTTTTACTTACATCCTAAACAATCTGTTCAACTATGTGAGACTGTCATTTTTCAGTATCCTTTTTATTTTAAAAAACTGGGTATGCTTTCTTCTTGATAGTTGTCTCCTTTTTTTGTAGCCTGCAATTGCCATAGCAATTAGAGAACAACTTTATGAGGTGAGAATATATCATTCATTTGGCGTACATGACCTAATTGTTTCTACTTGGATTCCAACTATGTGTTCATAGTTGAAAGCCAGCCACTTCAAGGTCTTTTGACTATCTTGGGCATTTAACTTTTCAGATTGCAAAGCAAAGTGTTGCATCCGCGAGGGAAAGCAGGGCTAATAAGAAAGGACGCAGAGGAATGGAACATCCCTCAGCCAGGTTTGTGTCCTTGAGCTATGCTTTTTATGTTGATCTTGGATAATCAAATCACAGATCTTCCTTTACATTATCCTCGGTACATCTGTTTCCTCATAATTATCGTTTTGACAGTAAAGTAGGGTTGCCTGCATTGGACCTGGGGAAGCTATTCAGCATAAAATCAAGTGTCGTCCGGTACCACTCTTGCTTTTTCTTAATATTCTTTCACTCAATTAAAATTAAAAGCCAAATCGAAACTAGGATTTTTTAATCTGTATTTCAATTCAATCATATCTCATCAGCAAGTCCAGTTTTGGAATTCATACATTTCAAATGTGACTGATCTCAGGAAGAAGAGGGATGCTGATGCATATGAACCAATTGTCGATCACCTATCAAATGAAGAGGTGGATGCCCTCGAGGCTAAGGAAGAGAGACTTGCTCGGTGATGCAGACAATGTCTGTTGGAATGGATACCAGCAGTGTAAAGGAGAACTTGTTTAAAGTTTTAGAATGATCCTAGTCATAGTATAGCCAAAATCCCGTGTTGTAGATAATGTTCAGATTTTTGTATTGATCTGGAGATCACAGTTACTTCTGTTTGTCAAAAGAAAATATGGAACAGCACTTCTGTGCTAATCTATTAATAGTTGTTTCTCTACTTCTATGGTTTTGTTGGATTACAAAAGATGGAAATGGACTTGTTGATGGACTGGGTTAAGGCTGGGACAGCTGCGTGCTGTACCATCCTCATTTCTAAGTCTGTTGGCCAAAGTTCCCATATCTACTTGATAGTGGTATCATAGTCTTTCATTAATCTCAAATATGATTTGTGAGTTTTCGTTTAAGCTCCTGATCCACTCTCTAGTCAGGCCTGATAGAATTCTACCGACATGGCCGCCGGGCAGCCTCCTTCTAGTGCTGGTCATATTTCCTTAACCTTACTTCAACAGCCCTACAGATTAAGTATGTAGGAGGAGTGCCCAGAATCACATGGACGGAAGAGGAAGTAGACAGAATGAATGTGATTGAGAATCTACAGTATGTAATTATTGGCAAATTTTCATATGGTTGGCCTGACACCTCGATGATTTGAGAATGCAAATACCTAAACAGTTAAAGGTCATTGGTGATTGTAGTATTGGTTTATTAAGGAATAGACAAGTATTAATTCGATTAAGCCGCATGGATGATTTTGTTAATATAATGTCTAAGAATGCTTATTACATTGTTGCTAAAGATGGTTATGCATATCAAATGCGTCCTTTAATTTATGATGCCAAATTCAAGCCAGAGGAAGAAACCACTCAAGCTATGGCTTGGATTTCCTTTCCAGATTTGCTACAAGCTTTATTTTAACTAGCTTCAGCTGTGGGCAAACCACTACATCTGGACATGACAACAATTAATAAGACGCGTCCCAGTTGTGCAAGAGTTAAAGTTCAAGTGGACCTTATGGCTAACCTTCCTAAGCGGGTGGAAATAGAGGTCATAAACCCTGAAACGAAGAACACAAGGATTGAGAAGATCAAGATTCAATATGATTTCTTGTCTAAATATTGTCAAACGTGCAAGTTACAAGGTCATAATGAAGAAGAATGTAGATCACTTCATCCTGAATTAAAGCATGACTAAATTCAAGAGGGTCAAGAGGAAGGCGAGATACCTCGACAGCAAATACACGAAAGACACTTCCAATACAACAGGAGACATAAGAAATTTGTCAAAAGATAGTGCTCAACTCAGAAAGTATTCATAATGGAAAAAACTGGACATAATCATGTTGTTCCTAAAGCAATTCCTAATGGCAATGAGGGGGTGGTGACTTGTAATGCATTTTGCAGTTTGGCAGATGAGGAGCAACATGATCACATCAATGCTGAAAATTCAGGTCAAGCAACAATGAAGAGTACAGACAATGAGGGGATACAACGACTTTCAGTTGTGCTACATATGCAGTAGTAGTTAAAGGTCTGGACAAATATGATTGCAGTCAACAAGATAACAAAAATGCCAGCAGCATACAAGAAAATAATAAGGATAACCTATGTGCGTATCTAGAGGGGGTTCCGTGGGTTCACGTGAACCCATGCTCCCCTCTCTAGATTATATATAGTAGTGTTATATTTTTTTAAAAATACTTAAATATAGATGTGTGAACGCATGGTCAAAGTATCATATAATTCTATATTGTTGTTTTTGAGTAACGCCTCTCCAAGTGCTTATCGGTAACACTTTTGACGTTTCAACTATCTTTATTTTTTTGCTTTAATCTTTCAAAGTTCAAGAGTGTTACATTGAAAATTTCTAAAAAAATTATATAATTAAATCAAATGTGTGTTTAAACTTTTAAACTAGTAATATTATGTATTTTGGACCTATATTTAATGGTACATATTAAGAACCTAAAGGTCAAACAATTCAAATTTATATCTTAGATGCATCTTTTCATAATAATGCATCCATCCTTCTGAAATCCTGGATACGCAATAGTCAAGTTGATGTGGAGAAGACCAATGTCCATTGTGAGGATAATGTTGACCTGCAAAACAAACAATTGGTGGAAAATTACGTCAGCAGTATGGTTGAAGACATAGTAAAGAACCTGAATCACTAGGTTGATCTTGAATACCATCCTTTTCATTAGTAGTTTGCAACGAAAAATCCCTCATCTTATGACCACTCTTCCCACAACCGAAGCAAACATCCATACCGGCTAAGCACTTTCTTGAGTGACTCTTGCCACACCTTTTACAAGCGGAAATAGATAGAAGATCTATTACCACCTCCTCCTTGAGGTTTAGGGTTAGACACCCTATCTTTGTTGAACTTAGGAGCCAGAACATTAGAAGAACCTTGACAAAAATACTTTTGCCAGAATTAAGGACAACCATGTCCACCGGACCTAGAATGAGAAAAGTCACCATCACCGGTTCTTGCACTATTTGACTCCCTAGATTTCTCTTTTAACTTTTCCACTTCAATTTGTAGGCATGCATCATCAAATCAGAGATATCCATCTCTTTGATCAACATGTCGGTATTACACTCCTTGACCACCATTTCTGACACTGCCGACACAAACTTGCTCATCCTTGCCCTAGAGCCGACAACCATAGTCGGAGCATACTTAGCCAATTGAATAAACTTCAAAGCATAATGTTTCACACTCATCTTCCCTTGATGAATATTAATCAACTCAAGCACCTTCGCGTCCCTCATCTCAGGAGGAAAGAAACGATCAAGAAAATCTCGTTTGAATTTCTCCTAATCAAGAGGACTCGCATCAATAGCCCTTTCTCCCTTCCATTGATTAAGACAAACTTGGGCAACACCTATGAATTAATAAATGGCCAATTCCGCCTTCTCCACCGCTGAAAATCCAATAATTTTCACTATCTTCTAAATCTCATCACAAACTCTTGAAAATCCTCATCAACCTTCGACCCATGAAATTCTGGGGATTCATCTTAGTGAAGTACCTCACCCTTATCAGCTTCATACCCATACTCAATTAATGATGGGGGTTTGTCACAAGTAAGTAAAAACAAGCAAAGATATGAAGAATACTAATCAAGGAGAGAGAATTCTTGGGATGTGATAGGAATACAGGTTAGACTAGACTATTGGATACATGCTTTTGATAGTAAATCCGTTGTGTATTTGTGAATAGGCTAGACTATAGTGGGGGTAAATTTTCTTTCGAGTAACTTACCCTGAATCAAATGGGTTCCTCTCGGACACCCACTTGCCGCATGAAAAACATCCTCCGCCTTAGCCCACTCACTCTCTCGAGCTGAGTGTGTGGGAGAAGGATTAGGGTTCACTCTTTTGAGCTGAACCTCATGTCGACCCACTCCCACCGGCCATCAAATTTAGTAGTCTTAGTTTTACGACCTCTCTCTCGAGCAAGCCGGAAACACAAAGGTGAAATCGTATTTGCAACTACAATTTCATTAAGTTCCACCACAACTACTAAATGAAATCACAATTGCACAACATATAAACCATCAACAAGCAAGACCCAATAGATAATCTAACCCATATTCACAAAACCACATCCCAAGAATTAGGGTTTTAGCTACACATGTAAAAGAGATAGAAATTTATACCAATATGAGTTTGCATTCAAATGGGTATGAAGATTTAAGTCTCAAAACAAGCAAAGAGTGAAGAATCCACAAGACCCAAGTCCAAATTCTTGGAGTTGAAGCCCTTTGAATCTTCAAGTTCTTCAAAACCCTTTCCAAACTTAGAACTCAGAATTCTATGTTAAAAATTTCTATATTAAAAATCTGATATTAAGCTACAACTCTCAACGGGTATTTATAGTTTTCAAAAATTTGTGCTGCAACGGATCATTCAGCATCATTAGTTGAGATCGCCGATCAACTCGGTGATCCGCCATTTGGTAGGTTTCATCGCCGTCTTGCTCTAGCCTTCAGCATCATCATGTTTTGGATAATTGGGCGACATAGAACTGCTCAGAGATACGCCGATTGTTCCTTTTCACCTCCGATTTGATCCTTTCTTTCAAGGCTTAGCACACTGGAACAAAAGGCGAGGATAAGACCTTTTGGTGACTCGCTGAATGGGTTCGGCGATACTCAGAGCTTCATTTCTTCATTCTTTCAGATGCTTTTGTTCCGTTTTTGCTAAGTAGTGTCCATGCTTTCCGTCAAACTCCAAATACATGAAACTTAAGGGTTCTCATCAGATATTGAGATAAAACATGCATTTGAGGACACTAATTCTATCAAAATATAGCCATAAATGAGTCCAATTTGTGGACTCATCAACACCCCAACTTAAACTTTTGTTTGTCCTCAAGCAAACTCAAGTTCAGCCGTTCAAAAAAGGGTATCTCGAACAGTGCTACACAAGACTCAAATATGAATGCACACAACAAGACTCAATTTACTTATGCAAAGATCAAATGTGCACTCAAAGATTCAAGTTGTGACTCACCAATATCAAAGAATCTCATGCTCACAATACTTGTTTCAAATGCAAGTTCAAGCTCAACCAAAGTGTTAAAATGCCCTCACACACGGAATGATTCCATATTCACACACAAAGGTTTAATCATTTAAAGTTTCAGAATCTAATGCAACGCTCACACTCACAAAGAAGACCACAATGCATAATTTCACCCATAGGTTTGTCCGTATTTTCCAATCAACACTTGCTTCAGCTCACTCAAGATTAGGAAGGTATTTTCAAGGCTTGTAATGGGGCTGAGTGCAAAGGTATGGTTATTTAGGCTCACTGAATTTTATCCTCATGAAATGTGGTACTCACAACACTTCTTTTCCTCTTTCTTCATCATTATCTTTAGTGCTCATACGTCATCCTATTATTCACTTTCCATGAATTGTTTGGAAACCCCATTTCTTTTTGTACTTTATTCCACAACTTTCTTTTTCATTCTTTTTCTTTTTCTTTCTCTTTTCTCTCTTTTTTTTATATGGAGGGGTTCCATTTTTTTCAAAACCATGGGTAAGAGGAGACTTTCCTTGCACTTTTTGACTTTCCCTTATCTTTTCACCACACCCCCAACTTAGGCTTTTGGCCTAAGTTGGCTATTCAACTAACCACATCTTCATGAGTATTATGGGTGATGGATAAAGAAAGGTCATTGTTTTCATCATGTTTCTTCCAAAGAAAGAAAAAGCTTAAGGGGTGTTCAAAAACGGTTCACACACTCACAAGGTAGGTCACAAAAGAGGTATATGTCAAATTGGCTCACACTCTTAGAAGTTGCCTAAGATCATATCAAGAGATATCATCACTTAGTTGACCGGACCAACGGGGCAAATTCTAGGATCCATCATGCATAGTTCACAGGTAAGCTAATAACACTAGGCATTGACACTATAAATCAAACAAGACTTCACACTTTCGCTAGTGTGCAATGATCATCACAAGAGACTTAATTTGATACTAGGCTAGTCATAACGAGATGCAAAGAGTTCACATATTGTCTATGCAACTTCATTTGGCCTCATCATAGCCGTACATTCATGTTCGTTAGATTGAGAGCACTATTCAAGTCATCGATATTGATTGGAATTGAGACTTAAATTTTGCAAAAGAACAGCCACATTCAACACAGAAGAGGTGGCAAAAAATTATCGGACGAGTCAAAATCATTTGGCAATTTAAAATAAAAGGAGCCACAAGCTCAAACCTTCCACGAAAGCAATATTTAACACAATTATAGCTTACAACCCAATTATATACACAAAAACACGAGTCACAAATAACACACAAAAGTGGGCCTCACCCCACCATAAATAAAAGCAATTTGTCCTCAAATGCAATTAACACAGAATCTGAAATGCAAAATAAATAAAGACAGAGAGGGAGGTAAAGAGGGGATCCTGGCTAATCGGTCGCTCCATCTTTCTGGGAATCAGTGCCCGATGCCTTACCATGAGCTTGGGCATCAGTGCCTGAGGTCACCTCAGGGGGAACAACAATGCCAACTTTACCAAGGTTTGTTGATTGTGAGTCTACCAGAAAGACATGCACCACTCTGCAAAATCTCCTGGCCTATGGAGGAGTATTAGGGTCTAGGGTGATGGTTCTCCTGGCAGGAAAGGGCCTCTTGCCCTTGCCTTTCCCAGTAGTTGTGGGTAATTTCTAAGCTTTTCCTTTTGACGTAACTGCATCTTCTTTTATCGCAATTCCTTTGGACTTCTCTTGAGCTGGCATTATTCTTTCAGCAGCTTTAGGTTTAGTCATATCTGCAAAATCTTGAAGAAAAGTTAGAGAAATATTTGGCAAAAGCACTTATAAACTTCGCCGACTCTTTCGGCGAGTTGCCGATATCATTCGGCGATCTAGAGTTAGTCCGCTGAATGCTACAGTGCATAGAGATCCAAGGGAGTTGACAAGGGTAAAGCGAGACTTTCGATGAGTCGTCGAAAGTCTTTGGCGACCTTCAACTTCTCGTTGAAAGTTACAAAATTAACAACACATTTACCATTAAATTAAAGGCGAGATGGGGACATTAGGCGAACCGCTGAGTGATTCGGCAAGTTCGACCCAGCTCACCAAATGGCTCAACGTACCTATTTTCAACCCATCTTCTCGAATTTAACCCTGTAACCCCTGAAGACAAAATCAAAGTATGCACTAGTACAATCAAGGCATGACCCATAGCACCCAAACATAACCCTTCGAATTTTAATCCAGATTAAGGCATACAATCACTGGAATTTAATAGTCACAACTACTCGAGCAAGATTGTCAAATTAAAGCATGCGTGTAAACAATCTAGTCCTATCCGACAAGGTAAGAATACTTTCAACAAGATTTGGTTATTGCAAATGAGCATAAATTTTAATAAAATAAATTTGGGGCATAGAAAATTGACCTTTTGTACTGACTACGAGATGATTGAAACGCTAGGCGGCAAGGTAATCCAATTCCGAGCACAAATCAACAAAAATACAATAGAGATGCAACGATAGTGAAAGTAAAACTAGGTTTGAGTTTGTAAAGTTTGAAAATGAGGGAGAGCGTAGGAAATTGAAACTTTAAACATTTGTCTTGAAAAATCGTCCAGTTCTTGACCACTGGGCGACATTAGTCATGAGCGTCGAACCATTCGACGTCACGCCGATCAATCACATTCTTCGTCGATTTTTACAGAATCCCCCAGTTAATTGGGAGTCCAAACGGCGGTCTCCGCTGGGATCGCCAATATGGTCGGCAGTTCGCCAAGAATTTCATGTGCTTTCCGAGTTTTACAAACACCAATGTAAGTTGGTCTTGAGTGTAACAACGATTTAGTTCGGCGTCGCCGAACCGTTCGGCGATTCGCTGATTGGACCCGTTGCTCGCCAATCTGCACTTTTCGATCACTTTCCACACTTCCATCTGCACAATCAACACACCATTATTTTATCAAAGCGATAAAGGGTTTTAGGTTGCCTCCCAAATAACGCCTTAGTTAACGTCGTGGCACAACACAAGTCCACCTTCAAACCTCATTTTGGGGTTGACCATAGTATCACTAGATAAACCCCCTTGTTGTCTCAATTTGAGGTGAGACGAGATATGACCCATTTGGGTCTCTAACTGCTTTATCAAAACTGAATGGGAGGTGACGGTCTGGCTAAGGGTGGACACATCTTCTTTCATGCCTTTTAACATTTTGCCTGACCCTTTAACTTTGTTGAGAATACGCGAGAGCATATCCTCAGACCTACCACCTTTCGAGTCCTTGGGCTTTTGGCGCTCATGAGGAGGCACATATCTATCCTTCTCCCCATCCTTCCAATTCGGATTACGGTCCCTCTATTCACGATGTCGATCCTTCCAGCCTTAGTCTCTAGCCCAACCTTGGTTACCACCCTGCCTTGGATAGTTTGAATGATAGCCATCGCCTTGGTTGGCTAGAAAATTTACCTCCTCGTTATACAAGGCTTCAAACTTCATCTTCTCAGGATTTGCACACTCGACCCCCACAACATTGACACCACGGGCACCAGCCCCCATGACATTTTTGGATAAAATGTCAAGCTATGTCATGATCTTGGCCATGTTTTGGTCTCTCTCATGATCTTTTTCAATCTTTTCCTTAGATAGTTTGAAGGTTAAAGGAGAGACTTGGTCCTCGCGAGTGTACCACACTCTATTGATGGTTGTCCTGCCATCTAAAAGTTGGGTTGCTACAACATATAGCTGTTACATTAAGCCTCCAGGCAAAGGTTGGTCAGCGACCCCTTTGTTTACCGAGTCCAAACTCCGATAAAAGTACTGAAGCAACACATTATCAGGTAAACCATGGATTGGGCATTGAAGCACCAACTTTTTGAATCGTAACCAAGTTACGTGCAGAGGCTCTCCTTCCAGACGCTTAAAGCTCTGAATGCTATCCCGAAGGGTCATCATCTTCAAGGGAGGGAAAAATCGCACTTGAAATGCAGTTACCAATTCCTCCTAGGAAGTGATGGATTCACGCGGTTACTCGGCCAGCTATTTGCACGCCTCTCCCATCAACGAGAAAGGGAATAATCTTAACTGGACTGACTCCTGCGATATGTTTTTGAAAAAGAACGGTCCGCACACATCCACAAAGTTTCGAAGATGCTCGTGAGGATCCTCGTGAGCCAACCCGCTGAAAAGTCCCTTTAGTTGCAAGAGTTTCAACATAGTACTTGTTATGTGAAACACTGCATTTCCCTCAGCTAGAGGTAACCGGATAGCTCCAATACCTCCCATGAGATGGGGACCATTGATGTTGGGCTCTCGGACATCGTTGAGATTTTTGATATCGCCTTGGTGGCCCAACTGGCTACCGTTGCTACCTTTAACACTCATGCTTTCTGAAATATTCACACAAGCAAACAAAACAAAACTAAAGATTAAGTGAGTAAACTACAACTAAGAAGAACAAAAATTCTACTAATCTAAGAATTCTCAAATAACACCACTCTTTGGCAGCAGAGCCATTTTCATGTTTGCGTACTCAAGATACAACTTTCAATGCTAGTGTCTACGATCGTACAATAGTAAAGTAACCCAACCAAGGGTTGGGGTCGAGTCCCAAGGGAGTGGGGTTAAGAATTAATAGAAAAGTAAAATTTAGTTCTAATTAGTCATAGCTAAAACATTATCGAATAAAATCATGTTAAATCAAAGAGGGTGACACAAGAGTGTCAATTAATGATGAGGGTTTGTCAGAAGTAAGTAAAAACAAGCAAAGATACGAAAAGTACTAATCAAGGAGAGAGAATTATTGGGATGTGATAGGAATACGGGTTAGACTAGAATATTGGATACATGCTTTTGATAGTAAATCCGTTGAGATTTGTGACTAGTCTAGACTATAGTGGGGCAAATTCTCTCTCGAGCAACTCACCACACAAGGCATCCAACACAATCATCTATCATGACACAACAAGTTAAGCTCACGTGCAACGGTGCAAAAACTCACCTCGACAAATCGGTTAGTCACAATGAGATGCTAAGAGTTCACAAAGACTTATGCAACTCAAATTTCCTCGTTGGACTAGCACAACATATTGTTCATCAGAAGCACTATTCAAGTCATCGATATTGGTCACAACCGACACTCAAATGTACAAGAAAACATCCACAATATTCACAAATCTAGTAATCAGGAGTTGATGAATGAGATTAAAACCAACATTCACAATTAAAGCCATCTTGAACAAGAAGTTTTGGACACAAATAGTACCACCAAAATAGTAAAAACAAACAAAAATCCAAAACAAAACAAAATACAACCGAAGAGGATAGGTATCAAGATACCTTGACCCCACCAAAAGAACTAAATAGTGTCCTCAATGTAAAAGAAAACAAATGTCTCAAAAGTAAATAAAAGTGTAGGAGAGTCAAGATCCCCCTATCAGGCTAAGCCTGAGGTGAACTACACAAACCTGGGTAGCCTCCATCTGGGCATCAGTGCCTAACTCTCCTCCAAAACTGGGTGGTACAACGACCTTCTCCGTAGGTTGGGATCCACTAGAACCTATCCTCGAGATTTCAAACAATTAGGTTTAGGTAACCATCTGGACCATATCACCCTCAAAATCCTCCAAATTCTCGTACACTGCATCCTCAGACTTTGCCAATTCCTCCTCATCAGTCTCGGGCGCATCCAACTCATCACCATCATCAGCTACAACAATATCTCCGGTCATAGTAGCTAGAGGGATATCAGAACTAGCTGGCATATCTAAACTGAGCCCCCTAGGAATCTCCGTATTGCCCCATAGCATCGAGATGTCGGTGGACTTCAGCCACATCACGTCGTAACCCAGCAACATCAGCCTTCAAGGCTTTCAAATCATCTGACTGGCTATCGCCCTGCTCACAAGAATCCACTCGAACAGTGAGAACATCCAATGCTAGGCCATGGGTCGTAATCAGGTCATGATGTTCCTTAGCTCCTCCCGAATAAGAGCTAAAATAGTAGCTATAACTCTCTCTATCATGCCTGGGACAACGACCTCAACCCTAGTGGCCCTCACATCAGCCGAATATGCAAGGTTGCCTATTTTTTTTAAATCAGAGCCTACATCAATAGGGGATGGGAAACAGTAGCAGAAGAAGGTGTAGTAGAAGTGGATAAGCTGGGTATACCTGATGGCTCAACTGCTGAATTGGATTGAGGGGCATCGGCCTCCGTGGCCTCAACATTAACTACCAGAGATGTGTTTATCGGTGCTTCCTTCCTTTGCTCTGTCTCATCCTTCGTGTACTTCACCTCAATCCTCTGGATGTCAATAGATGAGGTAGGTTTCACCTTAAGATCAGTCTTTTCCATAAAATGCACACCATCCCGGCGACACACATCACTGACTTGAATAGGGAAGGGCAAGGAGGACTTACTCTACTTGGCTTGTATTGCCATCTCCTGTTCGATAATATAACCCAAATTCATCTTATCTCGATCAATAATGCACCCCAGAAGTGTAGCTTTCGGGTGTTTGACGATTCATTTTGAGATGGCGTCATGGTGTTCTGATGAAACCAAACCAATACTGAGCAACAACATTTTGATCTTTCTTCTTAATCGGGACCCCACCTCAATCCATGGGGTGTAACATCACAAAGCACTAGGGACAACCACCCATTTAAGTCATCCAACGTCTTGTTCTTGATCTTATCAGTCAAAAAGTGGATGGTGCGCGTGTTGCAATTCAATAAGTCATTGATGTCAGTTTCGCTGCACATGACCTTTTTGCCTCGCACCTCTACTTAATCAATTGGTGCCATTAACCCAACTCTTTTTTTCCTTTTCGAGATCAAATCTGCATACCTTACATAAAACTCCCGAACTCATGAGAGAACAAAAGGGTTTTGGGGTTTTGTAAACTGCTGAAACTTGTGGAAGGGTAACGTCTCCCACACATAAGGGTACCTGTTCACAACCCCATCTGTAGACAACCTCTTCTCCTCCACAATTCTCTGCATACCGGTGGCCTTTAGCCGGTTCTAGAGCGTGGCAGAGGTGATGGGGCCGAAGACACTTGGGGTTCCTGTTCTGCTGCTTGTGCTGGAGGTGTTAGGAGTGCTGGAAGTCATGCTGGATGATGAAGTGCTTTGGAGCATAGCTCAGCAGGTCTTCGTTTCAGTGTTAGGTCATCTGCTGACATAGAATCATGAATTGGACTCCTAGACCCTACATCATCTTCACTCTCAGAATTAGATGTGGTGAGGTGGGTGGAAAATACTCCCATGCTATTAGAGCTAGAATTGCTTGAATTGGTCTCTGATGATTGCTTTTCTTTTCTCTGACCACTTGCTTGAATGGGTTGAGGTCTAGTATATCGAGGAGGTGCAACCTCCACAACAATTACAACCCCTTTTGCCTTTTTTTGGGGTGGTGGACCCTTTCCTGGAACTTTCAGTCTAGCCATATCTGTCGAAATGAGCAAACAAAATGAATGCGGTGACAAATGATTAGTGAAACATCAATTTTCAAAAAAGTGCAGAAAAACTCGCCAAACCACTCGGTGAGTCATCGATATCATTCAGCGAGTAAGAAATGGCTCATTGAAAGTAATAGAACACAACAACAACAATTCAACACAAATCGGCGAGACAAAAATCCATTTGGCTAGATGTCGAACTTTATCAACGAGGCAAAAGTGGCTCACCAAATATCACAGAATAAATTTACAAAAAAAAGGCTTCAAGAAGGCGAGGTTAGGGTTATTCGAAGAGTCATCGAGTCAACTCGGCCAGCACATGCGTATCGCTGAAAGTCACAGTAAAAATCAGCACTAATGCAGGTCAAGTAGGCAATCGAGAGGCCATTCGGCGAACCACTGAGTCACTCGCCGAGCTCAATTCAGCTCGCCATATGGCCCGACGTGTCAAATTCCAAGCCCAATTTTTAATTTGTCTACTATAAACCTACGACAATGCAATTCAAATACAAACCTATGCAATTTAAGCCTACCCACTATACAATGATAAGCCGGGGTACTGAGACTTCCCCCAATTGATTTAAATTCAACCAAACAAAGATTTCACCCTTAAGAATGACGTCACCCAATCTATCATTGGGAAAATTCAAGTTGTTTGGTGGAATTCAAGTTACTCAGACTTGACCCACACAAAACCCAAAATGCAACAACCACAACTTATGCAATTCACACACAAAATCAATTAATTTTTGGCTAACCACAATATCTAACATGCTCGATTACAAAATAGTATTCAACAAGCAATTAAGCATACAATCGAAGCACATAATAGATCTATTGACTACTCAATAGCATGCTAAGAACAAATAATTAAATTAAAGGCACATATGAAACACCAACCTCAGATGCAGACAAGAACAAAGGTAATGCAAAGAGGCAAATGAGAGCAATGCGACAAGTTCCAATCACACAAATACACCCATGAGATATCAAGTAAAAACTAAGATCTAAAATGTGATTGTAAGAGTGCAAAGGTCGAAAAGTTCAAAATAAGGAGAGGTGTTGAATTTAAAAGGGTTGAAAGACTTTTGACCCTTCAGTTAGCGCCTCAGTCAGCAAGCTTCATTAATGTCGTCGATCCACTCGGCGATGAGCCAAATGGATTTTAGCACACCGAACCACTCGGGGAGTCGCCGAGTGAGCTATGGGCTCGCCCATTTGTCTTTTCCTCCCAAAATTCAAATTTTCACCTGCACATCCAACAAACATTATTCAAATAACACAAAATATAAATTGGGTTGCCTCTCAAGAAACACCTTATTTAACGTCGTGGCACGATGTGACCATGTGATCATGCCTCATTTTTCGGGTTCACCAAAGTATCACTTGGGAGACCCCCTTTTGGTTTTAGATTTAAATAAGCTGAGATTTGATCCATCTGCGTTTAAAGTTGCTTAATGGATACCGAGTGTGATGTGACCATTTGGTAAAGAGAAGAGACGCCATATTTTATCTCCTTGAGCACCTTATCTGATCCTTCTACCTTATTCAAGATACGAGCAAACATATCCTCGATACAAAAGTTTTCAGGTTCAACCCTTGGTTCTTTTGGCTTTTGACATTCATGGGGAGGCACATAACGATCTTTGTCGCCAACTCGATCACTACAATTTGCACCACGATCACGCCATTCACGATCTCGATATCTCCAACAATCATTGTTATCTCTATTCCAACCTTGATTTCCGCCCGACCTTGGATTGCTCGAACGATAACCCCCACTTAGTTTGCCAAGAACTGCACTTCTTCATTGTACATGGCCTCAAAATGTGCGTCATCAGGGTATACACCACTATTAACACTGACCGCATTCACAATCTTGTGACCACCTCCCATGACATGCTTCATCATCATCTTGGCCATGTTTTTATCTCGCTCTTGGTTCTTTTCCATTTGTTCCTTCGTCAGCCCAAGATTTAAAGGAGACATTTTCTCTTGTGTACCATGTACGATTAATTTTCATCATCTCATCAAGGAGGGTCGATGCTATGTCAAACGATTTTGTCATGATTCCACCCCGAATGAGTTGTTCTGCAACACCTTTATTGATTGTGTCAAGACTCCGATAAAAATATTGCAATAACACATTTTTCGGCAACCCGTGAGTTGATCATTAGAGCAACAACTTTTGGAACCTCAACCATGTTTCATGGATGAGCTCACCATCAATCCATTTCAAGTTCTGAATATTATTCCTCAACTTAACCATCTTCGAAGGAGGGAAAAACCTTTCATAAAACACCTCTGCGAGCTCCTCCCAAGAAGTGATCGAATCCCTTAGTAGTTCGGTCAACCACCTTGTTGCTACCCCCATTAGAGAAAAGGGAAACCAACGGAGTTTGATTGACTCTTGAGTGATGTTCTTGAAGGAAAATGGCCCACACACATCCACAAAGTTTTGGATGTGGTCACGAGGGTCCTCACGAGCAAGTCCTCCAAAGACACCTTTCATTTGCAACAGCTGCAACATTGTGCTGGTCACATGAAACACCGTATTGCCCAGAGTTGGAGGCAATTGAATAGCACTAGCACTTCCCAACTGATTCTCATTGACATCATGCAAATTCCCGATGTCATTATTGTTCCCAAGTTGACTGGCGTTGCTCCCATTACACTCATTTCTAGAGCATCCAACAAGAACACAAATAATATAATTCAACTACAATAAAATTAGTTCACGAATACACTTTAATAAAAGAATTCTAAACATCACTCCTCGGTAGCGGCGCCATTTTTGATAACGCTCAACTACACTTCATCCAATTTTAAGTGTAGGCGGTCACTAACAAGTATAAACGCAAATAAGAGTTGGATCGATCCCACATGGAGTGAAAATGTGTCCTAATCATTTGTAGAAGTAAAAGTTTCGCAACATGAAAACAAATCTCAAAGTTTCAACGATTAATATCAAATGGGAGGATTTGGTAACCAATTTAAGGGAAAGATTGCTAAACATGAGAAGTAAATAAGTAGAGATTGGACCTTAAGAGTGTGATCAGTCGAATGCTAAGTTCGCGTAATTGGTGATTACTAGTTGCTTAAAGTTATTGAATATCAATGGGTAGGCTATGTTTTAAATACAATATCAATTTCTCAATCAAGTATTGCGCTTCAAGTGAGTTCTCTCGAATCTCAACAAGCATAGCACAACCAAACAACCCAACTCCTTAATTAACCCACTCTTTCAAGCTAGGTTTGTAAAGACACAATCAAACCCACTTTCTCAAGCTAGATTTTAAAGACGCAATCAATCATTCTACTATATTACCTCTTTCTCAAGCAAGCATAAAGAACTAAGCTAGAATTGCATTTGCAACTACAATTCCTCAATTAAAGCATAAACAATTAATTGAACCCACTTCAAAACAACATTAAAAAAAGCAACTAACAACACCCGTTAGCTAATTAACGCATTCGATTACATAATCACACCCCTAAGGTAAGGGGTTTTAGCTAAGCATAATGAAAAACAAGAAATCGTTACCAACAAAGTTTTCCATCTGATTCGCTAATGATCTGAAATCCCTAAATGTTGAAATTGAAGCTAAAATATTACAATCTCTTAATCTAAATTCCAAACTCTAATAAAAATGTAAAGACAATGTTCTAGAATGTAAAAACTCTCAATAACCCAAAAGTAAATAGTTTGGGAACTCTTTTTCTTCTTTGAAAAATTGTATTTATACGTTCCCAAAATTTCAGCACGGAGTCAACTCGGTGAATTAAGTCGGGATCGTCGCCCAGTTCGGCGATCGACCGAGTTGCTTTTCTTCTCACCTTTTGGCTTGGCTCCTCCATCAAATTATTCTGGAACTTTGGCGAGCTTGATCACTATCGCCGATCTGTTTGGTGTGTCACTGAATTGTCTGTTTGCTCGCCAAGTTAGTTTTGTTCATGGGCTATTTTGCTGGAACTTTATGCGAGCTGGAAGCCTACTCGGTGAGTCGCTGAGTGGCTTTTGCGAGCTCCAGCTTTGCTTTTCTTCAAGTTTTTCAACTTTTTCTCTCCTTTTTGCATCGTAATGTCCTTGCCTCACTCTTAAGACTTCATTGTTTCATATCAACATATTAACATCAGTTATGAGCATAAGATAGGCATTGAGGACACTAAATCCTTGAATAATAATCTCTAAATGAGTCAAAATTCCCGACTCATCATGTAACAATCAATTTGGTGTGATCACGTCGTCACCTTAACATTTTCTTCTCATTTTTGTCTTTATTAATTATTTAACAATTCTATTTTGTACTTTACCTTATTTTTTCATAATAGCTCTACCCGGTACCTTACTTTTCGTGTAAATTTATTCTTCAAATTATGGATGTGTGACATTATGTAACGATAGAGAAAGATACAATATATTCAAACATTGTATTCATTTGAACAATACAATATGATTCAATAGAATACACTACATTATCAAACAATATGTAACAACCATCCAAACAAAATGTAGTATCTTTTTCCATAGAAATATACTTAGGACAAGTTGAGCGAGATTCTATTATTATTTTATGCAGGATAGCATATAAAATAATTAATTAAATATTATTAGTATCTTATTTAAACAATTAAAATGACAAGATTAGTTCTCTTTACTAGCAAACAAACTTATTTCCTTAAGAAAATAAACACATATCTTAATCACAATAATTTTTTTTTGGTAACTGCAATTTTGTATTAACAAATTTTTCAATATGTACATTTTTGAAACTCAAGACATGGACATATCCCAATTTCAAAATATTTTTTTAAAAATAAATTATATTACCTTGTAGGCATTTTTATTTGAATGAAAAAAATAATCCCCCCTATTACACATGGTCCAATCGGACCAGGCCCAAAATAGATCCAATTGGGTTTAACCCAAAAAGGCAGCACTATAAATACTAATCAGAACTAGAAACCCTAGTTCTAACACTAGAATTTTGTTGCCGCTTTTCTCTCAATCTCTGCCACTGTTGTTTGTTCTTCAGCTCTGATTGAGGTAAAAACACTCTAGATATTGCTCGTTCTTCTTCTTCTTGCTTGTATCTGATGTTGTGTCTCATTATTTCTTTTGTCATTTTTTGCCTAAGATATATTTCTCCTTCGTTATCATCTATTGTGATTGCTGAGCTCCAAGAGTTCTTTATTATCAGGTACACCTTGCTTGCTTCTATTCTTGCCCTTTTGAGCTTTATTTTGCTAGATCTTCTTCTCGTGCTGCTATTAATGTATTTTACTATATTTCTTTGTTGTTGCTGAATCTTGAAACTATATCTGCATCTACCACTTTGTTGTTGTTATGCTATATGGACATAATAACTTGTCACCATTTATCAGATGTTTCACTTCAAATGTCAATTCTTAGAAATTATTGATCTATATTGCTCCATCATATAAAGATTTATGAGTCAAATAATCTGTAACTTTATTAGTTTCCCTTAGAATGTGAGTAATCTTAATTTCTCTCCCTACTATGATATGTTGTATTTCTTGCACTCAAATCGTAATATTCCAAGGAGTCTTCCACTTACCAGTCATATCATTCACAAGAAACAATGAATCATGTTTAATTTGTTGTGCTTGTATATATTTACATGCTTCAGTATGGCCTTAGCTTCTGATTATGTGTTTTTACCTACTTCATCTCTTTAGCTTCTACATATACCACATCTCCCTCCTCACCCCTTACACAAAAGACATATGAGCTTCTCCCTGGATTTCCCCTGGATATGCCGTGAGTCTAGCACTTAAGACATTCTCCAAGTGGTAGTTCTCGTAGTACCTTTGTTTCTTTCACCTGAGGAATGTCTTCTTCTAGTGTTTTCAATATGTTTGTCCATTTTGTTGGATACTCCATGTTCGGTCTTTTAACCTTTAGTAATCTAAGCAAGTTTTGAGTAACCTGAAATATTACTGTTTGAGTAGAGTTCAATTTTCCTTTATGTTTGCTATAATTTCTTCTTTTCCATATCTCCCATAATAACATACTAGGAATTGCTCTGAAGTAAGATCTCATCTCTTTTTTAATAGAAAAAATTCACCAAGTTAAGATGATTTCTCTTAGGTGCCTTCCCTATATATTTATACCTGCAAAAGAAGAAACGTAGGAGCAAGTCTTGTTAGTTATAGGTGAATTACTGGAAAGGCGAGACATTGTCTCTTTGATCATGCTGGCCACAACACCAACATTTAGAAGACAAGTTATATCCCCATCTCCTAATTTTATCATTCACTGGTACCTTAGATCTCCACACTCTCCACATAAAAAAAGCAATTTTAAAAGGTAGTTTTTTTATCCATAGCTTCTCCAAAATTGGATTAGGCTCCTCCTTATACCTTATATACTACCATGCAGACTTAACAAAAGATACCCATTTGATTCAAGTATCCGCCAAGGCTAGCTTCTCTAAAATTGGATTAGGCTCCTCCTTATGCATTACATACTCTAATACAGACTTAACAAAAACGTACTCATTTGATTTTAGCATCCACCAAGGCTTGTCCATATCTTTTAAGTCAATAAGTGGTTGTATTCTGTTAACTATGTCCTTCGCTACCTTTTGAGGCAATATCAGGTTTAGCCTCTGTACATTCCATCTACTAGCCTTTATCAAATCTCTTACATTCGGTATTGATACATCACATAGAATTTCTTCTGGTGTGATATCATATAAAACTCCCATACCTATTCAATTGTCAAACAAGAATTGAGCAGATCCATTTAGTGATTGCCGCCACATTTGGTGTTTTATCAAATTCCTTGCTTAAATTACTTCTTCCAAACTTGAGATCCTCTTGCTTTCCACTCAATCAAACTTGGTTAAGCATTTTGAAATATTTATTACACATAATCAAAGGAATATAAGTGATTCCTGAAAAACTCCAAGGTTTTGAGTTCAAAATAGTGATATAAGTGATAAAATCTTGCCATAATTAAGGAATAACAATAAATGAGAGTTAAAATTCGTTACGCAAATGATTTATCTTGAAAATCCATTGGAAATCACCTCAACTGAGTCCTCAAAGCTCAAAAATGAAAAATAGAAGAAAACCCCAAAATTTCAGACCAAGAACTCTCTGAGGTCTCGCAAAAGTGAAATTTGGTTCACTTTCCCGAACATCGCATTTGCGACCTTTGGTTCGCAAAAGCAAACCCCAAAAAAATGTCTCGTCTCGCTTTCACGAGCAGGCTTTTGCTTACGCGAAGGTCACGAAAGCGAGAAGGCCTTCGCGGAAGTGAGGATCAAACCTCTTGACCCTTTACGAACGCGATTCGATCTTCGCTAACGCAACCATCGCGAAAGTGAAGACCATTCGTGAATACAAGGCCTACATGCACCAGAAATCATTAGCCAACATAAATATTTTCTCATCTCTTAAAGGGCCCTCAGGATTCGTTCGAAATCCCATCATACAAACCAGTTATGTTGCCACATTAGCTTGATGTTTCAGACTTAATGGAACTATCGGAACACGAATTCGAGGTCTCCCTGTCCGAAACTTGTGAAAGTCACATTGAACAACATAACGTCTAAAAAGGTCAATCCAAGCTTGGGACCTCTGAAAATTCAAGCAAAACCTCTCATATGCCTAAAATCACGCCTAAATCCAATGAAGCTATTGGAAATTCGATTCAAGCATCTGAACCCCGAATGTTGATCAAAGTCAATCCATAGGCTAAAATTTTACAAATTTCCAACTTAGAACCTCAAATCCACTCCAAATATGAAACCTACAACTCTCATAAACTAATTTTCACACTTCGAAACTAATGGAATCGAAGGAATAACATTCATAGACTCGAAAATCCAAAAGACACCAAAATCACTTCTTAACAACTTAGCCTTTCAAAACTCTAAAATTTCCATAATTCACAACTTTTCACTCAAAATCAATTCCACAATCCATTCAAAAATGACTCGAGGTCAATATCGAGAGAGGTAAAATAATATATTTATAAAAAATTCCAAAATTAACCTTTCGATCATTGCATTATCCATCACTAAAAACCATATTGGTACTTGAACATAAAGTAAAAGAAAGTACCTGAAGCCTTGAAAAGATGAGGATATCTGGCACGTATGTCAGACTTCTTCTCCCAAGTTGCCTCACCAACTGAATGGTGTTTCCACTGCACCTTCACTGAAGCAATCTCCTTCATCCTAAGCTTTCGAATCTGCCTATCCAAGATGGTTATAGACTCTTCCTCAAATGACAAGTCTGGATCCAACACAACCGAATCAAAAGAAAGAACAAGAGAATTATCTAGCACATACTTTCGAAGCATAGAGATATGAAACATATGATGCACAACTGCCAAGCTAGGTAGCAAGTCAAACTTATAAGCAACCTTTCTCACTCGACTCAAAATCTCAAAAGGGTCATTGAATCTAGGGCTAAGCGTGCCCTTCTTCCCAAACCTCATCACACCCTTCATTGGTAACAGTCAAAGCCACATCAAGCTCAGGACCTCTGAAAATTCAACCAAGACCTCTCTTACGCCTAAAATCATTCCTTGAATCCAACAAAACTATCGAAAATCTGATTCGAGCATCCAAACCCCGAATATTGACCAAAGTCAAACCAAAGGCTAAAATTTCACAAATTTCCAATTTAGAACCTCAGATCCACGAAAAGACTTCGAATCTGAAACTGATAACTCTCTTGGAACCAATTTACATATTTTAGAACTAATGGAATCGACAAAACTCTATTCCAAGACTCGAAACTCCAAAAGACATCAAAAACCACTTTTTAATAACTTAACCTTTCAAAACTCTAAATTTTTTGTAATTCACAACTTTTCACTCAAAACTCAAACCCAATTTCAAAATCCATTCAAAAATGACTCGGGATCAATATTGGGAGTGGTATAATGATAATTTTATTAAAAATCCAAAAATGACCTTCTGGGTCATTACATAAAAATTAAGAGTATTAATTATGAGAAAATTTATGTATAATTTTTATATATATATTAATGATGTATAGAATTATTATTCATATATTAGTTATTTCATATTCTCTTTTGTATAAAATAAATACATAAATTCCATCATAATTTATACGTATATTAGGTATTATACATGAACAATTTATCTCTTAACCAACCATCAAACATGGAATAAGTAGCAAAAAAAATTAAAATTTGCATAACTCACCTTCAAACTAACTATCAAACAATCCCTCCCATGTTAAAAAAAACTTATTTATTATGTAGATAACTAAATCACTTAGGAGTCGTTTGGTAGAATGTATTAGGAAATATAATGCATGCATTAGGTGTGTGTATTAGTAGCACCTTGTTTGGTACACTTTTTCTTGCCATGTGCATTAGTTATACACTCCATTGTGTATTGAGTTGTGTATTACTAATACCAAGTAATTCTAGGTATTAGTAATACATAGCATTTAACACTTGCATTACGATTAAATAATTACAAAACTACCCTCATAGCCTTTTTAAAACATTTCCTAACATTTTCTCTTTTTTCATTTTCTTTCTTTGTCATATGTTTTTATTTTTATTTTTATTTGTTTTTCAATGTCTTTTAATTTGTTGGTGTCTTAATAGACTTTATGGCCTCTTAAATATCTTTTTTTTTTAAAAATAATAATCTAATTTTAATATAATTTAATAAAAAAAATTACTATTGTGGCAATAAATTTGATAAAAAAATTCTTTGGCAACTTTTTACAAAAATATCTTGACTCAAATAGTACAACTATTTAATATTATTTTTGAAAAGAAGAAGAAGAAGATGAGTTAATGATGTTTTAGCAAAGAACTTTGTTGCAAGGGAGTGTAAAAATAAATAAAGTGTGAAGGGTATTTTTGTAAACATATATTTTTAAATAGAAATTTTGCAAGATTTGTTATTTCTAATACATCAAATCAAACAGTGTATAAGAAATAATGCTTGCATAACTAATGCAAACATTACTAATACAAACACTACTAATGCAAGCATTACTAATGCACCCTATTTTGCATTATTTTTATACACTCTACCAAACGACCCTTTAAAAGTATGTCTTTTACATTTCAATTTGTTTATCCATTTTCTTTTGATTATCCGTTTAAAAAAACATGCACCTATCTCTTTTTATCAACTCCTTAATTTTGACTTTTTGGACGGCATGTTTAAGCATATAAAATAAAAAGTATATTTTGATACATTAAATATATTTTTAATTTAATTTAAGACAACGAGATTTAAATAACCACAGTTTATAAATATTTGATTTTAATAATACATCCAAGGGAAATCCAAATTTCTGAACGGGAAAACCAATTTCAAATGGTAGTTTTGTTATGTTTTTCTCCGGCGACGTCCTCGGCGATTTCCTCCTGCTGACATCATATTCTATATCTGATGCTTGTATTCAGTTGACAGAAAACCCTAAATCCTTTTCGCAATGTGAAGTGTCAAAATAATAGCTGTGAATTTGCTCACAACAAGTTAAGATTCATTACTATTTGCTATATTAATTCTCAATCTCAATGTTGTAATTACATTATCTAAGTTTATTAGTTGCAATTGTTGTGTAGAAGAAAAGCTTAGCCAGATTCCTTTGTTTCAGATTATGTTTTTGTTTTCAGATTGAAAGAAGCAATGATGAAACCCCCTTCGGCATCTGGTTCACTGAAGAACCCAGTGAAGTTCAGACTGTAACCGTCTTGTTCATCTTTCTCTTCGTTTCAATTTTAATATGCATACATATATGTGATGGTATAAGAAATGATTTGTTCCTAATGTTTAACAAAAGTTATATCTATATTACAGGCCAACAACCGAGAATCTTGTACCTATCCGTCTCGACATTGAAATTGATGGTAAAAGATTTAAAGATGCTTTTACTTGGAACGCAAGTGGTAAGCTTTTATCTATTTGGTTTTTAACATTTATGTTAGTGAAAACTTACAAGATAACAAAAATACAAGATTACAATTGAAAATAAATATGAAGAAAATAAATCTCTTCAGGCTGAGGCGCGGATATCTCGCTCTCTTTAAGGAGATTCAAGCACACTGCAGCAAATGTTTTCACCGGTCCAGCAATAGTCCTTCTTGACTTGTCCCCTCCAGAATACAACAGCCTTCACAAAGTATAACTCAACAACTCTGGACAAGAGTTGAGTCCAAAGCTCCACAAAAAAGAACACCTCCTTCAACTAATAAGAACTCTTTTTTTTTTTACTAACTCTTTCACTCTATATTTTCTTGTGTGTTGTGTGTCACAAACCAAATGAAGACCACCACTATTTATACTAGAAAAAGTCTACCTAGTAATGAATAGGAAGATGATGGTGTAGTAAATAGTGAAGATAATGGTCTTAGGAGTTACATAGGTTACAAGAATAATGAAGGAGTAAAGAATGAAATAAAGTTGAGGGCAACAAATGCACTAACGTGCAGATGCCCAACGTTCCATTGCCAATGTTCAGAAAGCAATATGCCTTATGCCTCTGGTCATTAATTGACCATGAGTAATTAGGCACAAATGTCATACATTTCAGCAAAGACTTAGTGTGGCAGTGGCAATGTGAATATGTAACAATTTGTACAATATTAAAATGGTCACACCAACAATCCCCCACTCATTAAAATATTAGACAAGAAAGTATATCAGCTGAAGGAGACTACCATGCATAATGAAGGTGTGCTCTACATTGAACCTCCACTTAGTGAAATAATAACTTTTACTCCAGAGTCGTAGTGGTCTCAGACTTGAACTATGACTTCTTGAGGGAAATAAAATATCACTGTCCACACATAATAATCAAGGTGTTGACATGAGCTTTAAAGCAGGCACGTTATGGCCATGTTCTATCCCGGTTTCATGAGTGTTTTTGAGAATAAGCCCAATTCTCATAGGAAGCGACCTACTTCCACACATCACATAGGTTAAATCTGTCGAGAGTGCTCCTGTAAGCGTAACACTCCACCCTTACGGGCTACAAATATTTATTAAGAGTTTTATCAACTCAACCTTCACAAACTATAGAAAACAATGCACTCACATCATAGGAAAGGAAATAAAAAGATAGTGCATTTTTCACAACAAGTCATCATATGATTAGTTTTTCCCTTTGAACCTGGTTATAGGATCTCTAATCCCCAGGTTGGGTTTCCTCATATATGACTCAATGATTTATAGGCTTCAATCCCATCCCCCTCGATGTGCTCCAGACCTTTTCTCTTGTTAAGACCTTAGTAAGAGGATCTGATCACAAGATTTGACATAATCAACATTAATGGTACTTTTTGTCAAATATGATCTTACATTACTGTGTTTCCTCCTTATAGGTCTGGATTTACCATTGTAATAACGGTTTTGAACTCTACCAATTGCAGCGGTGCTATCACAATGAATTAAAATAGGAGGAATTGGTTTTTCAAAATAAGGTATTTGAAATAATAAATCTCTTAACCAATTCGCTTCCTCACTAGCTGAAGCTAAAGCAATTAGTTCAGCCTCCATTGTAGAGTTAGCAATTATAGTTTTCTTTTTTTATCTCCAACAAATAGCACCACCACCTAAAGTAAAGACATAACCAGTGGTAGAACATGAATCACCTGATAAAGTGTTCCAATCTGCATCACAAAAGCCTTCAAGTACAGCAAGATATTTTTTATAGAACAAACCACAATTTTTCGTTCCAATTAAATATCTCATAACTCTTGTTACAGCATGTCAATGTTCACCTGGCTTGCTTGTAAACCTGCCAAGTACTCCTACTGCATATGCAATATCAGGCCTAGTACAATCAGTCACATATCTCAAACTTCCGATTATGCTAGCATATTCCTTTTGATTTATTACATCATTTTCACTTTCAACAGAAAATAAGTGAACACTTGAATCAAAAGGAGTAGCAACATGCTTGCAATCAAGAAAGTTATATTTTTTCAAAATTTTCTCAACATAATGTGACTGGTCAAGGAAAATTCCATCACATGTTCTTGTTATTTTTATTCCAAGAATAAAATTTGCCTCACCAAGATCTTTCATATCAAAATGGCTTCTAAGAATATTTTTAGCTTCATCAATAACATTCATGTTAGAGCCAAAGATCAATAAATCATCAACATATAGGCAAATAATCACATGTGAATTATTCCAAGACTTATGATATATACACTTATCACACTCATTTGTTTTAAAACCATTTTCAATCATGCAAAAATCAAACTTTTCATGTCATTGCTTAGGTGCCTGTTTCAAGCCATATAGGGATTTAGTAAGTTTACATATTTTGCTTTCTTGGCCTGCTTCAACAAAAGACTCGGGTTGATCCATATAAATTTCCTCATTTAGGTCTCCATTTAAAAAAACAGTTTTTACATCTATTTGATGAATTTGCAAATAAAAATTGCAGCTATAGAAATTAAAAGTCTTATGGATGTAATTCTTATTACCGGTGAAAAAGTATCAAAAAATTCTAGGTCTTCTAGTTGTTTAAAACCTTTTGCAACTAGTCTAGCCTTGTATTTATCAATAGATCCATCCGGTTTCAACTTTTTTCTTAAGACCCATTTGCAACCAATAGTTTTACAACCCGATGGTAAATCAACTAACTTCCAAGTTTTATTAGAAATTAGAGATTCCATTTCATCATTTACAGCCTCTTTCCTAAATATAGAATCATGTGAAGATAATGTTTCTTTCAAAGTGAGAGGGTCATCTCCAACATTAAACACATAAAAATTAGGACCAAAATCTTTTTCTATCCTAGCTCTTTTACTTCTTCCTAACTCAAAATCATCAACTTCTTTATTTTTTTATAGTAGAAGTAGAAGAACTAGGTAGTGACAAAATATTTTGTTCAATCCTTTGACCCTCACTATTTTTAGAATCAAAAGGAAACTTATTTTCATGAAAAATAGCATTACCTGATTCTATCACAATATTATCTTCAAGATTAAAAAATCTATAGACTGTACTATTTGAAGCATAACCAAGAAAAGCACAAGTAGTAACTTTCTTACCCAATTTTGTAACCTTGGGATCCATTAGCCTCACAAAGGCTAGACAACCCCAAACTCTTAGATATCCCAAACTTGGCTTGTAACCTTTCCACAATTCAAAAGGTGTCAATTTAGACTTTTTATGAGGCACACGATTCAACACATAACAAGCAGTTAAAATAACTTCACCCCAAAAATTTAAAGGTGCATGTGACTCAATAAGCATGACATTAGTCAATTCAACCAAAGTTCTATTTTTCCTTTCCGCTACTCCATTAGATGAAGGAGAGTAAGGAGGAGTAGATTCATGAATTATTCCCAATGATCTAACAAAAGAATTAAACTCATTTGACTCATATTCACGGCCTCTATCACTTCTAATTCTTTTTATTTTTCTTCCAA
>JAJOOH010012889.1:0-33079 GCA_029582605.1 Solanum gracilifrons
GCCCGAAATCCCAGAGACACACCTAACCTTTACTAAGGTCCTATTACCCCCCCCCCCCGAACTTAATTTATCTATAATATTCTACCCCTTTTTGGCCTACGCGGCACTATCCTTGAAAAATTTGTCAACGTGCACTGGGCCCACAAGATAGTGCCACGTAGGCCAAAAAGGGGTAGAATATTACATATAAAATAAGTTCGGGGGGGTAATAGGACCTTAGTAAAGGTTAGGTGTGTCTCTGGGATTTCGGGCATAGGCTGGGGGGTACTTATGCATTATCCCATTTTACTATTCATACTTTGTTAATCGCTTATGGTTCCCACAACCCTAGTTGTGGAGTTTAGTTACCCATAATCATATGAACACAATTTATTGTTTTAGATGAAAGAATTATGAAGTTACGTAATTGAGAATAACAAACCCGAAATTTCAACTTGAATTTCAAAAACAAAACATTCAAAACAAACTTAGGAAATCAAGAATTTCTAGGTTTGCAAGTTAATCTCCCAAGCCAAAAAGTAGAATAAAAATAATAAAGTCTAACCTCCAAAAACGCGGTTTACATACCCTATCTATAGAAAACAAGTCCTAAATTAAAAGGGAAACAAAATAAGGAAAGTTTGTTCACGTCTTCATTCCACGAAACTGACACACGGACCGTCAATGGATCTACGGTCCATGAGTCCCTTCCATCAGCCAGGACTTAGACCACAACCCTAGTTGTGGAGTTTAGTTACCCATAATCATATGAACACAATTTATTGCTTTAGATGAAAGAATTATGAAGTTACATAATTGAGAATAACAAACCCGGAATTTCAACTTGAATTTCAAAACCAAAACATTCAAAACCAACTTAGGAAATCAAGAATTTCTATGTTTGCAAGTTAATCTCCCAAGCCAAAAAGTAGAATAAAAATAATAAAGTCTAACCTCCAAAAACGCGGTTTACATACCCTATTTATAGAAAACAAGTCTTAAATTAAAAGGGAAACAAAATAAGGAAAGTTTGTTCAGGCACGCGTCTTCATTCCACGAAACTGACACACGGACCGTCAATGGATCTATGGTCCGTGAGTCCCTTCCGTTAGCCAGGACTTAGAAAATATTTCAGCTTCCAAAAATCAGCTTCTCTGAAGCAAACGATGGAACACCAGTACGGACCATAGATCGATCTATGGTTCGTCAATCCCTCTCCGTACCTCCACACTTCGAATCTTCAAAAATCAGGTACTGGAACCCTCGCAGTATCATTCTACGGATCAGTAGTACGGTCCGTAGATCAATCTACGGACCGTCAATGTCCGCCGTGGTTCCACACTTGGTCAGATTTCCCTGATTTGCCTTCCATGCCTTGCCTGTTGATCTACGATCACCATCTACGGAGTGTCAATGGACCTACGGTCCATAGATCACCTCCGTAGATGCCCTTTTCTGCATTTCTTTCAGCTGTCTCTTTACTTCCGCACCTAAACATCTTTCCTGCAAAACATGATAAAAACACATAAAAACCAATACAAAAAGGCCCTAGACACACACAACTCTTAAGTGAAATGTATTAAAAATACCGTAAACTCACGGCATATCAACACCCTCAACTTATATTTGTTGTTTGTCCTCAAGCGAGGCACTAAGACTCTAAACGATACATGTATAGAAGCAAGCAATCACATGGCTCTCTACTTCGACTCTCCTTTTGGGTGCAAATCTTTTCTCTCAGACTCAACAAGCTAACTTGTGCGGATCAAAACATGACAAAGATCGACCAACCAACACACAACATACACTGTTACACTGTTTTACTATCACCAACGTACCAACTTTTCGACAATGTATTTAGTGCCCTTACTTCAAACGAAATCCCTTTTTTTGTTTCATACAATGAATATGATTTGAGTACAAGGTTTCATTCAATACTCACACTCATAAGTAACTTCAAGTACAGTTAGTGCTTAATACCATAGGCTTGCCCTTATTTTCACTGCTTAGACTCTCCAAACTAGATTCTAAAATCACTATAGGACTTTCCTGGCTTGTAACGTAGGCTTAGGGTCAGGTGTGGTACATTTGGATACTTCTTAGTGACTTTCTGCCCTCCTTGACATACATTAGGCTTTCAACCTCTTTTTGCCCTATTTTTGACATCCTACCGTTTTACCTTCTTTCCCTTGATTTTTTTCAACCATGGATGTGACTTTAGACTTTGTAGCTCTTTATTTTTCATCTTCATCTTTTTCTTGCGTTTTATTCTTTTCTTTAGCTTTCAACAAGCCACATCCTTTCCTCTCTTTTCTTTTTCTCTTTTTCAATATCAAACTCTTTTCATACCCATTTTTCTTTCGGTTTCCTCTTTCATAGCCACCCTCAACTTATGGATTTTCCATTGGTTGAGGTTTATAATACCCAATGTCGGATCACGGCCAAGATTGAAGTTACCTTTTACATTAGCCACCCTCAACTCAGGCTTTTGGCCTAAGTCGAGGTGCACATGTCCAAGAAGGGACTGGGGCCAACATAGTAGATTATGGGAAGGTGAGTTAGGGGTTTAGAAAGAAATGGTCTAATTTAGGCTCAAAGCATTTGGATCAAAAGGAGCATTTATTTCATCTGGTTGGATTATTCTTTTAGACAATTTGTGGACTTATCAGAACAAGGGCCTATGATCACTTCCTAGCCTCTAGAGTAAATTGTCTTAGCAGGACTAACCGGGCAAGTTCTAGATTGGCACAAAACTGTTTGAACAATCAACTATTCTCAACACTCTTGGCACATAGTTTCATTATCAGATTATCAGATTACCCAGTTCAAGTTTTAGCTTAAGTCATGCCATCAAGTTGATTCATTATCATGTCGTACTCAGAGCCAACACATTCAACTTATCTTAGCCTACAAATTCTAGCACACATCACAAAATTTGGACGGATTTCATTTTTCATAAGCCATCATGCTTCATTCTTTTTCATGCTTCTGCACATATGATCCTAACACGTGTCGGTTCAACAGAAATTAAACAGTCTCTTGGGGGAAAAGAACACAGGCAAGAAAACCCCACCCCCAACAAAAAATAGGTGCACTTGTCCCCAATGCACATAAAAAAAAATAGTAAAAAGTAATGGATTTGGCTAAAGCAAACAGTGGCGCATATCGCCGATAAACCATCAACAAGCGAGTGGGTCTGGTTTCCCGGAGCCCGCTAAATCAACACTCGGGTCACCCTCAGTAGTGCCCGCATCAACACGAACAACACCATCCGTAGTGCTATCTGCCACTCTAACTGCACCATCAGTACTGCTCACATCAATCCTCACGGGAACAGAATTCGATGCTCTAGCAGCAACCTCAAGCGCCCTTTTCTAGCGCAACTTCTCATCTAATATCGATGCTCTCCTAGCCTTCTCCTCCTTCTTAAGCTCCATTTTTCTAGTTCGAGCATCATCTATGGTCTCAGAAGGGTTACTAGAACGATGCCTCTTGCCACAAGCATGGGTGGGATCGGGATGTGTCTTTGCGTCCACCCTGAATAAGGCATCAAGAACGGTATCCTCAGATAATACCGTCGGTGCATGCTCTGGCTCTTTCGCAGGAATCTCAAGAATGGCATCCACATGAGCTCGGAGACTAGCCAACTCCACCCGAATAGAGGAAAGATTGGTGTCGGGGACTGGTCGGGGAAGAACCCTCAACTTTCTATGTCTGCTTTGCCACCCTTTTCCCAATTCTGGCCTCAGACTCTGCTATCGACTTTTGCATCCAAGGCTGGATGTGGTGCAGTAGCGTGGCCATCTGAGCCTGTAATTTTTGTACTCTGGCCATCGGGACAACGACAACTCCTGATGGTGGTGTGGACCTGGATGAGTTAGGAGCCCTACTAGCTACCTGAGAAGAGGAGGCCGGGACAATATCGGTGTGGCCTGGTATAATGGGATCACCGCTTTGTGCCTGCTCCACCGTGTTTGCAAGATCTGTGCCCAAGGGAGGTACCTCAACCTAGGGCTCTCGGTGTGGTGCCACCACATTTGCCTCATCTCGAATGAGGCTTATATCCAAAGTCCTAGTAGGGTGGATCAACCTATCATAATACCAGATCAACACTCCATAGTCCCTGCATAATTGGAAATCAAACATGGAAAGGGGTAAGTAGTGAAGGTCTTGAATGCCCTCTCGTGAATCTCTGCCAGCAACATGCGGGCAAAGTCAATCTCCAATCCTGCTACTAATGCTGCAAATATGATGGCTCTGTACCATGTGAGTTAGTTGTCAACTTTTGTAGGTGACACCCTGTTACGCACCAACAACCAGAAGAACTTGGCCACAAAATTTAATGTGGCCTTTCGGATACCCAACCGTGGTGTGGTGACCCACTCCGCACGTTCTCCATCTACAACAATGTATTTAACCAACCATAGTGTAATAGCCTCCCTCTGCTCAGCATTTCTCTGGAAAGCGCTGCCCCATACGATGTCCCATCGGTAATCAAATTCTACTGTGTTCAGTGACGAAGAGTGACCAGTGGTAGGGCCATAGAGAAAGCGGCTGATAGTGGCATATGATATGTCCATCATACAACCTCGGACCATAGTGGAAGTGAGAGGGCCCTGGGCTGTGGGCTTGGACTGCTTGGAGATCGAACTTCGGAGAGTGGTAGCATAGGAGGCGTAGAGCTCCCGCACAATCTCCTTGCTATAAGTCCCTGGGTATCGAGCCATCCATTCACACTCTTGAAGATTAAAAAGCCGATGGATGTCGAGGACACTGTGCAAGCTCCCCGTGAGGACTCTGCGGTCCTCTGTAATAAGTCGGGCCATTTCTCTTTGTCGTTTTCCATCTTGGCATCCTGATAAATTTGCCATTGGACCTCAACACACCATCTATTTGGATCACCGGCCACTGGAGTAGGGTCATCATTCCGTGGTTTTGGGACTGACTCCGAGCTAGTGGCCTCATCAGGCGAGACTGTTTGTTCATTTTCACCGGAACCTGTGGCTGATTTAGCAATGGCCTTTGCAGCATGGGCAGACTCGGACCCTGAAGCATGGCTAGACTCAGAGCCCGAAGCATGGGCAGACTTGGAGCCGGACGTAGACCCATTCTCTGAACTGGAAGCAGCCCAGTTAGTGACCTGATCAGTGTGTGCTCCTCATCAAACTGGGAGACATTGACTATGTCGGGAAACACCTTCCGAGGGGTGCCTCTGGTGACTCGGGGTGTAGTGGGAGAAGTCCTTGAGTTGGGAGGAACGTATGTCGGATCCGTCTCCACATCGTTATCTTCGTCGATCAACCGGAAGCTATGGGCAACATATTTTGACTTCCCCTGTTTTGTATAGGTGACTAGCTTTTTGGTGCCATAGTACCTGTGGAAGCGTTATTAGTACCAAAACTAACTAAAAACATACTCGAAATAATTTTAGAACTAAAAACGAACAATAACAAAGACCCAAAAAAATTTCAGACAGTGGCTACAATGGTCATCTACGGTCCGTAGACTGATCTACGGTCGGTGGAACCCTTTCGTGGATCAAAAGATCAGCAATATTGGTCGCAGATGGAAACCACAGATGTACAGAATGGTCCGTAGATTGATCTACTAACCATAGTCCACCTCCGTGGTTTCACACTTGGTGAAATTTTCAAGTGTATCCAACCACGAACCTGATCTACAGTCCGTAATGGAACTACGGTCCATAGAAGGGGTCTCGTGGACGTGATCTGTGCCAGGTTTCAGACATTCTTTATTTTCAATCCCACATATTTGACCATTTTCAACAGTATCCGAGTCTAACCATGCATTTCAACATTTAATCATGCTAGTTCATCATTCTAAGGGTTCCAATTACTCAATTTGATAATTATGTCATACAAGATTCGGAGCCTTAAGTCGAAACTTACATATGACTAACATTTAGACAAGTTTAACACACTATCAAGGCAACACAATCACAATCTATCGTCCCAAGGGTTTTAGTACTTAAATTTTAGCATCCAATTACATACACTTAATTACCCAAGGTCAAGACTCGACTCCTGACTTTCTATATTCAATCTATGAATCGAAATTCAAAGTGAGGGGAAAGTTTATTACCTTACAAGCAACGAGGTTTGGGGTGATTGAGTGATGACACTAAGCTTTGCAAAACCACACTAATCGCCCAGTTGCACCGAACCCGAACACCGAAGTTTTGAATAAGGTAGTTTAGAGAGATTGGGGAATTTCTGGGATGAAGGAGTGATAATTATATATGGGGAAGTGATGGGTGATTTTGAGGCGTGATTTAGGGGATTTGGAGGAGTTAAAAAACGGTTGTGGGGGGAAAATGAGGGAAGAGGGAATGAATTTGAAAGGTGGGATTTTTAAATAGGAGGGTACGGGTCGGGTCGGTCCAACTTAGGGTTAGGACCTACGAGACCCCTCTTACGGTCAGTAGGTCTATCTACGGTCCGTCAGTTGGGACCATAGATCACCTTCACACTTAGAAAAATTTAGACACTTACCTGGGATCTACGGACACCATTAACGGTCCGTTAGTGGATTGACGGACCGTCGATGGGGTTCGTAGACCTCTGCACTAGACCATTTTCTGCAGTTTTTTCATAGCGTGCTTGCATATGTAGCAACCATTAGGCTATTCTTTTTACATTTTCTGGACACTTTTTAGACACGAACCCTATGCTAATTCTAGCCAACACTAGTACAAAACTAAAACACCTATCTAAATTAATACCGAGAATCAACTAAACAAAGAAAACTACTAGATGGAAAACAAAAACCTATTGTTGGCCAAATTGTACATCTTGGGTTGCCTCCCAAGCAACGCTTGATTTAACGTCGCAGCACGACACATGCCTCTTGATTACTCAGACTTCATCAAGATGATAGGCCTCAACAACTTCTTGCACACTTTCTACATTTCTCAAATAGATCTTGATCATTTGCCCGCTAACCATAAACCTTGTTCTTTCACCGTTCTCAAGCTCAACCGCTCCATGGGGGAGCACTTTTGTGAGCACAAATGGCCCGGTCCATTTAGATTTGAGTTTGCCCGGAAACAAGAGCAACCTAGAGTTGAATAGAAGCACAAGATCACCCACAACAAATTCTCGCTTTTCAATTATTTGATCATGATACCTCTTCATCTTCTCTTTGTACAAGGCTGAACTTTCATAAGCTTTTAGGCGAAACTCATCAAGCATATTCAAGTCATTCATTCTTTGATTAGATGCGGTGCCCCAATCCAAATTTAGCTTCTTCATCGCCTACAAAGCTTTATGCTCTAGCTCTACCGGTAAATGGCAATACTTCCCATATACAAGTTGGTAAGGACACATACCTATGGGAGTCTTGTATGTAGTGCGATAGGCCCATATAGCATCATCAAGCTTCCTTGACCAATCCGTTCTATTAGCATTCACAGTCTTCGCCAAAATCTGTTTGATCTCTCTATTGGACACTTCAACTTGCCCACTAATCTGTGGATGGTAAGGAGTGGCTACATAATGGCGGACACCATATTTCTCAAGTGGCGTCTTGAACAACTTATTACAAAAGTGGGAACCTCCATCACTGATAATCGCCCTCGGTGTACCAAATCTGGAGAAGATATTCTTTTTCAAAAATGCGGTGACACTTTTACCTTCATTGTTGGGGAGCGCAACTGCTTCCACCCACTTCGATACATAATCAACCGCCACAAGAATATACTTCATCCTATGTGAACTCACAAATGGACCCATTGAATCAATGCCCCATACATCAAACAACTCTATCACCAATAAAGGATTCATAGGAAGCTCTTGCCTCTTTGAAATCCCTCCTTCTCTTTGGCAACGATCACAAGACTTGGCGAAATCATGAGCATCTTGGTGGATGGTAGGCCAGTAGTACCCACACTGCAAAATTTTATGCGCAGTTCGAATACCACTGTGATGTCCACCAACAGGCGATGAATGACATGCTTCAAGTACACTCAATATCTCAACCTTGGGCACACAACGATGAATAATCCCATCAGCACAACTACGATACAAGTAAGTCTCATCCCAAAAGAATTTCTTCACATCATGCATAAATTTTTTCCTTTGGTGAAAAGACAAATCCGGGGGTACCAAATCGCTTACCAAATAATTAGCAAAGTTTGTGAACCAAGGAATCAGATCATGAGAAGCAAACAATACCTGTTCATCTGGAAAAACATCATTAATTTCAGCCCCATCACCAAGCTTCAGCATAACCTCTTCTTCTAATCTGGACAAGTGATCGACAACTTAATTTCGGTCCCCTTTCTATCTTTTACCATAAAATCAAACTCTTGCAGCAACAATACCCATTTAATCAACCTCGGTTTTGTATCCTTTTTCGCCATCAAATTCCTCAATGCAGAATGGTCAGTATGCACTATGACCTTGGTACCAAGCAAGTAGGATCAAAATTTCTCGAATGCAAAAACCACCGCAAGAACTTCTTGTTAGGTCACAGTATAATTATTCTGGGCCACATTTAGAGCTTTGCTAGCATAGTAAATAGGATGAAGAATTTTCTCTCTCCTTTGTCCTAATACTACACCAAGCGCCACTCCACTTGCATCGCACATTACCTCAAACGGTTGTCCCCAATTCGGTGAAATAATGATGGGTGCAGTAACCAACTTCTCCTTCAACTCTCCAAATGCTCTCAGACAAGCATCATCAAAATCAAACTTATACTTCTTTTCGAGCAGTTTGCACAATGGATGTGCAATTTTAGAGAAGTCCTTGATGAACCTCCTATAGAAACCTGCATGCCCAAGAAAACGTCTAACACCTTTTACAGAGATAGGTGGTGGAAGCTTTTCTATTACCTCTACTTTTGCTCTATCAACCTCAATCCCCTTCTCAGAAATCCGATGACCCAGAACTATCCCTTCTTTCACCATAAAGTGGCACTTCTCCCAATTTAGCACCAGATTGTAGTCTTTACACCTTTTAAGAACCTCATCCAGATGATCCAGACATCGATCAAAAGAGTCACCTACTACAGAGAAATCATCCATGAGCACTTCAATAGTGTCCTCCACCATATCAGAAAATATCGACATCATACAGCGTTGGAATGTCGCTGGAGCATTGCACAACCCAAATGACATCCGTTTAAAAGCAAAAATTCCATAAGGTAAATTAAAGGTGGTCTTCTCTTGGTTTTTCGGAGCTATAGAAATTTGATTGTAACCCGAATAGCCATCAAGAAAACCATACCAACCCTTGCCTGCAAGTCTATCTAACATCTAGTCCATGAATGGTCTAGGAAAGTGGTCCTTCTCTGTCCACACATTCAACTTCCGGTAATCCATGCGGACTCTCCATCCGGTCACGAGTCGCATTGGAACAAGCTCGTTTCTCTCATTTGGAACCACAGTAATACCACCTTTCTTTGGCACACATTGAACAAGACATACCCAACTACTATATGCAATGAGATAGATAACTCTAGCATCTAACCACTTGATGATCTGTTTTTTAACTACCTCTTGCATAGGCGAATTTAATCTTCTCTGGTGCTCGATACTAAACTTGTGATCTGCATGAGTTGGAATTTGTGAGAACAAATACCGGGAGGAATAACAATAATATCTGTAATAGTCCACCCAATAGCTTTCTTGAACCTCTTTAACACAGTCACAAAGCACTTTACTTGTCTCGCATTTAAATCTGCCGCAATGATGACTGGGAAAGTATTATCTCTACCCAAGAATACATACCTCAAATGCGGTGGTAGGGCCTTAATCTCTAATTTTGGTGCCTCCACAATAGATGGTCTCGCGGGTGGGGACTCACGATTCTTCATGTCTAACTCATACCTCTTTGGTTTTGACAGATATTCGCACCTATCGAGTGCAACTACCAACTCATTGTACTCTTGAATACCATTACTATCGAAATTCATCATAACTGCTGCTAGTGCCTCAACATCTAGTGGCTCTTCAATTTGCACTTCTGTTTCACTCTCAACTCTGTAAGTTATAGCAGATACTGTTTGGATCTCACCACTCTGCTTCATGGACCTACAAATATTGAAAGTTGCTTCTTCATTGTTTAGTCTGAACTTCATCTGCCCCTTCTCCATATCAACCAACGCACTCCCTGTGGCAAGGAATGGTCTCCCAAGGATGATGGGAACCTTAAAATCAACCTCACAGTCAAGAATCACAAAATCCACCGGAAAAATGAACGACTCCACTTTCACTAGCACATCATGGAGTACACCAATGGGCCTTTTCACGGTTCGATCGGCCATAAGTAACCGCATCGTAGTAGGCTTTGGATCCCCTAGACCCAAATTCTTGTAAATAGACAATGATATGTGGTTGATGCTAGCACCAAGATCACACAATGCCTTAGCAAAGTGTAACAACCCCATAGTACATGGAATCATGAAAGTACCAGGATCTTTCTTCTTCTGCACAAGAGACCTTGTAGCAATAGCGCTACAATGCTGCAATCTATCATCATCTTCAAAACTCACATACCTTTTCTTTATCACTATATCTTTCATAAACTTTGCATACCCAGACATTTGCTCCAAGGCTTCTATCAACGGAACGTTGATGGAAAGCTTCTTTAACATAGTAATAAACTTGCGATATTTACCATTTTCAGTCTTCTTCACTAACCTCTGTGGAAAAGGTGGCGAAGGTCTAGGTATGGGGACCACTTTCTAAGATTTCTCCGTTTCTTTCTCCGCATTCTCAGACTTTTCTCTAACCTCTACCACATCATCTTCTTTTCTAATCTCAACAACCACCACAGACGATATAGGTGGATCAATGGTTTGCTTACCCCCTCGAGTAGTAACTGCCATACAATGACCATCATTCTTTGGATTCTGGATGGTGTTGCTAGGAAGAGTGTCAGGTTGACGTAGGTTCACTGTAGTAGACGATTGAGTCATCTGCTGCTCTAGATGCTTTATTGACACTGCATGGGCATCAATCTTTTGACCAAGACCAGATAAGTCATTTCTCATCTCCTTCACATTCTCATCAGTTGCATCAAACCTTCTCATCATGTTCTGCATCATATCTTCAATATGTGTCATATTGCCTCTATCTTCCCTAGTACCAGATTCCCAATTTTGAGGGCGAACATAAGGTCCAACCGGATCATTTCTGTTGCCATAGTTTTTCCAATTATAGTTGTTGTTGCGATTGAAGTTCCCATCTCGGACATATTGACCCTCTTAGTTGTAATTGCCATAGTTTCGACCTTGGTTTCCTTGACCTTGGCGCCAATTGTCCGTGTTGGATCCTTGGGCATTTGGTCGGAAACCCCCTATCTGATCGTTCACCACATAAGCATCCTCTTCATAGTAACACTCTTTAACTGGTGGTGGAGTTCTAGTCAAGTAGTTCACAACATTTACCTTTTCTGCACCTCCGCTCACATGCTTCAATACCAACCCCAACTCGGTCCTCATCTGAGCTATTTCCTCACGAATCTTATCCGCAGACTGGTTGTTTGTAGCATGAACGACAAATGTGTTTCTCCTAGTATCCGACCTCCTAGTGCTCCATGTTTTATTGTTGCGAGAGATCTTTTCCAGTTTTTCTACAATTTATGCGTATGTGCACTCACCATATGAACCTCGAACAATAGTATCAAATATTGCTTTATTGTTGTCATCCTGACCTCGATAGAAATATTCCTTCATCGACTCATCATCAATACGGTGATTCGGAACACCTCTTATAAACGCAGTGAATCTGTCCCAAGAGCTACTCACAGACTCTCCAGGTAATGCTACAAAAATTGTTGACCTTATCTTTGTGATTGAGCTTCTTGGACACTGGATAATATCTTGCTAAGAACATATCCTTCAGTTGGTTCCATGTATAGATTGAGTTTTAAGGAAGCTCAGTGAACCATACAACATCATCGCCTATCAGTGATAGAGGGAACACTCGCAATCTGATGACATCCATATCTAAGGCTGGTCGACCTACACAGCTCTTGCAAAGCACCCTTAGCTTGGCTATGTGAGCATGTGGGTCCTCCGATGGCAACCTCGAGAACAAGCCCCTCGCTGTAAGCATCTGCATCAAGCTACTGGTCACTACAAATGTGTTCCTCGGAGGCAAATGGGGTAGGACAAGAGGTCCATCAGAGTCAACAATATTGACGTTGCCCCTATAGTTGTCATGCAGTCGTGGGCCTGGTGGACCATGCACCCTCACTACATCTCCCAATTGATTTTCAACTAGAACCTGGTTGTCCCCACCAACTACCCTCGGAGGTTGCAACTCAACTTTATCACCTAGATTGCCTCTGATAGGATTAACTTGAACTCCTTGATTGTTCATTCTTTGCAAAGTTCGGTTCAAATCTTGATCGTAAAGAGTAAGTGGTTCACCTTGGCTCCGTGTACTTGGCATACACTAGAGTTAGAACCTGAGAGAGTCAAAAAGAAAAAGAAAAAGTAAAATTAGGAAATATTTGACGAAAGTTCAATAATGTAGTTAAAATTAATCTAAAAGCCAAATTCTTCAGCAGTGGCGCCAAAATTTGATACGTTCAAATTACACCTCCCTAAAGAAGCATAATCGATCGTTATCAAGTAAAGAACCCAACTTGTAGGTTGGGGTCGATCCCACGAGGAAAATGATTTTGACTTAACTTTAACCAACAATTATATTCGTTTAGTCAAATTACTTCCAGAAACAAGTAATTAAAGGGGGTGATTTGTGAAACAAATTGTAAGAATTCAGTAAGTAATCAGTAAACAAAAGTCAATTTTAGTTGTTATCAAGATGAGATAATTAACTTATACGTGTTCCCCACAAGATCATAACGCAGTAATCCTAGTAATAGCTATCCTTTCCTAGTGTACTACATGCAAAGTGATAAGCTAAGTATCTCTAAATCCTTGGTCGGGCATCTAGAGAATTTCACCCCGCACCTTGGTCCGGCTACGTGTGTATAATTTACTAACCCTTACCATTACCTCATATTAGACATCACATCGATGTTTGGCTTAGTTATTACTTCGCACCAATCGACAGTAGACCATTAGATAGTATCACACTAAATCTATGTTGATAATTCTTTTCTTGTTGATTACCTCCTTGGTCCGGCAAGTAGCAACAAGGTGAGTTCTAACGTTGCGCACCGTTAAAAATACTTTTAAACGAAAGAATTATCAATGCATGCAAAACACTATTCAAGAATTGCTTATTTACTATTCATACTTTGTTAATCGCCCATGGTTCCCACAACCCTAGTTGTGGAGTTTAGTTATCCATAATCATATGAACACAATTCATTATTTTAGATGAAAGAATTATGAAGTTACGTAATTAAGAATAACAAACCCGGAATTTCAACTTGAATTTTAAAACCAAAACATTCAAAACAAACTTAGGAAATCAAGAATTTTTAGGTTTGCAAGTTAATCTCCCAAGCCAAAAAGTAGAATAAAATAATAAAGTCTAACCTCCAAAAATGAGGTTTACATACCCTATTTATAGAAAACAAGTCCTAAATTAAAAGGGAAACAAAATAAGGAAAGTTTGTTCAGGCACGCGTCTTCATTCCACGATACTGACTCACAGACCGTCAATAGATCTACGGTCCGTGAGTCCCTTCCGTCAGCCAGGACTTAGAAAATATTTTAGCTTCCAAAAATCAGCTTCTCTGAAGCAAACGACGGAACACCAGTACAGACAATAGATCGATCTACGGTCCGCCAATCCCTCTCCGTAGCTCCACACTTAGAATTTTCCAAAATCAGGTACTGGAACCCTCGCAGTATCATTCTACGGATCAGCAGTACGGTCCGTAGATCAATCTATGAACCGTCAATGGCCACCGTGGTTCCACACTTGGTCAAATTTCCCTGATTTGCCTTCCATGCCTTCCTGCTGATCTACGATCACCATCTACGGAGCGCCAATGGACCTTTGATCCGTAGATCACCTCCGTAGATGCCCTTTTCTGCATTTCTTTCAGCTGTCTCTTTACTTCTGCTTAAACATCTTTCCTGCAAAACACGATAAAAGCACATAAAAACAAATACAAAAAGTCCCTAGACACACACAACTCTTAATTGAAATGTATTAGAAATACCGTAAACTCACGGTATATCAGTACACGAGTTTTCATTTTTAGCAACTCCTTAGCCATAATTACAAAAAAACTCTTGTAGTATGACTGCATATCTACAAGAGATCAGGAATGTTGCAGACGAACTTGCAACTGCAGGAGCTCCTATTCCAGATGATGAACTTGCTATAAAAATACTCAGTGGCTTAGGATCACTCGTATCCAAGCACGTGATGCACCTATTTCGTTTGAAGACTTGTATAACAAGCTTCTCAACATAGAGTTATTTCTTCTACATAAAAAGCCTCATCAAGCAGCGTTGTCCATAACTGTTGCTATGGCGCAACGATCTTCCCCAACCAATTCTGTACCTCGCAACCATAGGCGAGGCCAACCATAACGTCTACAAAGTTCTAGACAGCAACCTGCATCACCCACCCATTCAAATTGGCGCACACCTGCACCTCCTCAACCACATCGTCTAGTTTGCCAGTTATGTGGTCGTATTGGGCATTCTGCCAATGTATGTCGTTCCTGCTCTCATAACCACTTGGAAGCCAAGGCGCACAATGCTTCAATGCCTTGAATTGTTGATTCCGGAGCGTCACATCATGTGACCACTGACTCACAACAACTTGACAGTCCAGATGACTACAACGAGACTGAGCAAATCACCATGGGTAACAGTAACAAAATTCCTGTAACTCACACTGGTAATATTCAGTTAGATGCTTTCAACAAAAAAATTCACCTTTCAAATACCCTATGTACCCTAGCTATTAAACGTAATCTTATATCTGTGTCTACATTTTGTCAAGATAAGCTGACATAGACGATTAGGACATCCAAATAAAAGAGTGCTTAAAACACTCTTACATAAGTTTTCAATTCCCGTTTCCCATTTAGAAAAGTTTGATTATTGCAATCCTTGCTCTTCTAATAAAATTCATCGACTACCTTTTTCTCAGAATACTTTATGGAGCACAAATCCTTTGCAAATTATTTTTAGTGATCTCTGGGGGCCCTCACCAGTTTTGTCGATTGATAAAAAATTATATTATGTAATTTTTATTGATTAGTTTACGAAATATATTTGGCTTTATACGGTTAAAAACAAAAGTGAGGTTCAACCAATTTTTTCAAAAGTTAAACCCCGTACTGAAAATTATTTTCATACAAAAATCCTTTTGGTGTACAATAATGGTGGTGGTGAGTTTGAAGGACTCAAGTCATTCCTTCATGCCAATGACATTGAGCACCTTGTATCTCCCCCATATACACGACAACGAGTAGCCATGGCCGAACGTAGACACCGCCACATTATTGAAACAACCAAAACCATTTTACATCAAGCCTCCATGTCTCCAATATTTTGGTCGTTTGCTTGTCAACAAGCCACATTCTTGGTTAACAGATTGCCTACCCCAACTCTTGGTAATTTCTCCATACCAACGGTTGTTTGGTGAAGTTCCAATTACCAAGTTATTCGAACCTTTGGTTGCCTTTGTTACCCATGGCTTAGGCCGTATACGAAACACAAATTAGATCCACGATCTACTCCCTGTGTTTACGTAGGGCATTCTAATGTCTACCACAATCATCAGTGTTATGATACTATGTTTAAAAAACTATACATTTCCCGAGATGTTATCTTTTATGAAAATAAATTTCCCATTTCTGATATGTTTTCCTTCATTAAGGAAAAAAAACTTTTGACTTCACAATGCAATATTCTGCCAACTGAATAACCTGCCTCCACTCCTGCATATGTGCCATCAGTAAATCATGAGATTCCACCGCCAATCCAGGTTGCTACACGATTGCAAAAGGCATTTTTTGTGGATCCATCTAAGCTTCAACTCCATCTCTAGAGGTAGTGCCACCTTCCACTAGTGTCTCAGACTCCTCCGTGCAACACCTTGTTGCTCCAGGTTGTTCTATTACCACTCCTCATACATCTCCACCCCTACTCCAATATAAACGCCGAAATCGGCAAGCACAAATTCCACCCGTATCACCTCTTTTACTTGATGTAGATTCAGTCCCAACCCAGGTTCAATACCCACCTCCTAACCCATCTTCCAGTATCAATCCATCATCTACCACAACCATCTCATCTACCTAACCACCCACTGTTCATCGCCCTATCACTCGTTCTCAGAATAACATCACTACCTCAAAGAAAGTATTTGATTATCTTGCCATTACCTTTACTGAATTGCTTCCCACCACTTATAACCAGGCCCAAAAGAGTGCACATTGGAGAGAAGCTATGAAACTTGAGGTTGATGCCTTAATGACCAATTTGACCTGGGAGCTCATACAATCGTCCACTTCACACAATGTGGTTGACTGCAAATGGCTTTATCATATCAAAATCAAACCAGATGGAAGTGTGGATAGGTATAAAGCTCGATCGATTGAAAAAGGTTGTACTCAATGTCCGGGTGTATATTATCACTCTATCTTCAGCGTAGTTGTCAAACCTGTTACTGTTAGATTGGTTTTATCGCTTGCAGTTCATTATAATTGGCCCTTGCACCAGTTGGACGTGAACAATGCATTTCCTCAAGGTCACCTTAATGAAGATGTATATATGTGCCAACCTCCTGGGTATGCTCATCCTGATTTTCCTCATTATGTGTTTAAACTAAAGAAAACAATTTACGGCCTGAAGCAGGCTCCTCGAGCTTGGTATTCTGAGTTAAAGCAGTTCCTCATCCAAATGGGATTTCAAAAATCCAATTCTAATTCCTCCCTTTTTATTCGTCATCACTATAGAACGCTGGTTTACATTCTTGTATACATTAATGACATTATTATTATTATTGGTTCCAGTTTTGATGTAATTCAACAGGATATTCGGTTTCTTTCGTCCTGATTCTCTCTCAAAGATCCGGGACAACTGCACGACTTTTTAGGTGTTGAGGTCCTTCTTACGCAATCTGGAATCATTCTTTCTCAAGCCAAGTATGTTTCTGATCTTCTCGTTGCCCATAATATGTTTGAATGTAAACCTATTCACACACCCATGAGTTCCTCTACTTTTCTATCCCTTAAGGATGGTACACCTTCTGTGGATGCCACCTTGTATCGTCAAGCTATTGGTAGGCTTCAGTATTTATCATTTACCAGACCAGATATAAGCTTTGCTGTCAGTAAGTTGTCTCAATTTATGCATGCTCCTACACAAACACATTGGTCTTCTGTTAAACGGCTTCTGCGCTATCTCCAACATACCAAGAATTACGGGTTACAGATAATGAGCAACACATCTCCTGGGCTGTTTATGTATTCTGATGCGGATTGGGCAGGTGACATTAATGATAGGACTTCTACTTCTGGATATATTCTTTATTTTGGTCAAAATCCCATTAAATGGTCCTCCAAGAAGCAGTGTACTGTAGCTCATTCTTCTACTGAAGCAGAGTACCGTGTTGTCGCTTCTGCTCTTACTGAAGTCAATTGGGTTCAAAAACTTCTTGCAGAACTACATGTCCAGCTACCTGAACCACCACTAATCTATTGTGATATTGTTGGTGCCACTTATCTCTGTCAAAATCCTGTCTTGCATAGCAGGATGAAGCACATCTAAGTTGATTGTCACTTTGTTAGAGATCAAGTGCAGAGGAATCAGGTGCTATTCAACATCTACAAGCTGCGGATCAGCTTGCAGACACACTTACAAAGCCTTTGTCTCGTCTGCTCTATCAGAAACATCTACCCAAGTTTAAGGTTGTTGATTTCACCTTCAATTTGCAGGGGGTATTAGCGCATCTTCCTTGTATTAGTGTATAGTCAGTTGTAGTTGTTAGTTAGTTATTTACTGCTTATAGGTTTAGTACTCCACGTTCATTATTAAGAGTCTACTAGGAATACACCTCCTATAGTATAGGATTTGTTGTTGGTCTTCACTTGTATTTAAAAAGTTTCTCTGTACATTGTTAAATTATAATAAATTTCATCGTTTTCCATCCTGAATCTTTAATGAGGTAGGTGCTGGTAACAAAACACTATTTTGAAAGGACCTATGGATTGGACAAGAAGTTTTATGCAAGTATTCCCTGATCTGGCCAATATATGCACTAACCTTGAGGTTAGAGTGGCTGATAGTTGGACCCCTCTGGGATGGAACTTCTTCTTTAGGAGGCATCTTAATGACAGGAAAGTAGGTAGGTTTGTGGAGCTATTGCAGATAATTGATGGCTTCAAAGGCACCACTGTAGAGGTTGACACTTTTAGATGGAAACATGATAAGGATGACAAGTTCTCTATAGGTAGAGTTTATAGGAAAGAGGTATCCTGGATGCCTGAAAACAAAATAGGTCCTTGGAAGCATGTATGGGAAAGTATGGCTCCTACTTAAGTTAAGTGCTTTGCTTGGTTAGTAATCAGGAAAGCTTGCCTCACTCATGAGATCTTGCAGAAAAAGTATTGCTAATTGTGTCCAGGTGCATGTTATGCAGTGAGGCTAGAGAGGCAAATAATCATTTGTTTCTCCATTGTAAAGTGATATCTCAGCTTTGGACTATGTTCTCAGTTTAACAGAGACAAAATGGTCAATGTCAGAGCACACAACAGACTTGTTAAGTTGCTGGACTAGGAGAGGGGGAAGCAAGACACAAAATAAGTGGTGGAGAATAAATCCACATTGTATCTGGTGGACAATTTAGAGGGAGAGGAATGGAAGAAATTCTTAAGATAGATTCAACAACATTCAAAAAATCAAAGGGAGCTGCATTGCAATTTTCTACTTTTGGTGTAAAGAACATTGTATAGAAAATGCTGAACAATTAGTAGATATTTTAGGATTACTGTAATTTAGTCTCTTTTTTTAACGTGTTACTACGTTTTTGGAGGTTTTCAGCATACCTTAATGCTGATGAATACAACATTATCAGTTTTAAAAAAAAGAGTTCCACCAAGTTTTAACTCTTATCAACAAAACCTTTTGTGGTCAACCACCAATTTTCAAAGTTGAAATAAGATTTTGAATGTTCCCAGGACGCACAAAGAGTGCTAAAGGAACATGATAAAATTCTATGAATGTTTGTTTCATGTTGTAAAGTTGCTCATTCCATTCTAAGGAAATCAAAATTCTATCTATTTTGGATGTACTGGTATTGATGTATAATTTTCTAATTCTTGCTCATTAATAGTTGTTACTTCTTACATGTTAAACATTTGTGACTTTCACAGGCTGTGTGTTTCTTGCTTGGGTTCAGCTTGGGAGATTTTAAACCTTATTGGATGCTCGTAATTTTCTGTGAGTGCTGCTTCATGATCATTGTCACGATCTGAGCCTACACCCTGGATGTGGCTGACACTCGAGAACCATTGTTGGTCCCCAAGCGAACCCTCATCATGGCTGACTACAAGCGAAAGACTAACTCAAACATACAAAAGTTTAAAAATTGAATAAAAATAATATATTCAACTCGCCATAAAATAGACAACTTAAGTCTTTAAAACATTTAACAAAATAAATGAACAGACTTCTGAAACTCTATTATCTATCTATGAAGCCTCTAACTGACAAAGATGGAAGTCAGGACAAGACCCACAACATCCTAAGAACTGATATAACTGAAAGTACAAGTGGAACCCTCCGGAAGCAAAAAGGCTCACCATAGCTAACTCGAACTGCATGCGGTATCAACAAAGCGCCTGTTGATGATCCTGAGTACCTGTATCTGCATCATGAAATGATGCAGGCCAAATGGCTCAGTACATGGAATGCACGAGCATGTAAGGGAAATTCTAAAGAAGAAACATAAGCTTGAACTTGATAAAAATGAAACATACTTTCCTCTTCTCAACTCACTCAACTCAACTCAAAAAAACATAGTTCAACTCAATGATAAGATATTCAACTCAGTGAAATAAGGCTCAACTCAATTATAAGATACTCGACTCTGGGTACTCAACTCTAGATACTCAACTCTGGATACTCAACTCGATATAAAGCAATAATACATATGCAATATATGGTAAACTTTTAAAAACAATAGAAAACAACTCAATGTATTGAAAAATTCAATAGTAACTCAGTTTGTATGCAAGGATACAATATAAACTCTGTTTGTATAAAAAAATACAAGATAAACTCTGTGTATATAAAAATATAAAATATCTATGTGGGAGTTTCTCTAACCGACAACCATCACTTAAGAGCTATGTAATGATACAACGTTTTAGCTCACGCTGCCAGGGCCGTCCTATACCTTGTCGGGGGTATAAAACCTAACTACTAAGTGGATCCACTAGTCTATGCTACAAGCATTAAGGAATCCCCTAAAAAGTATGACCCTTTTCTACCCATGATGGCTACATGGTTTATGGAGGCTGTGAGTTGTCTAAACTCTTCTCCATATCGGTGTTCAATACTACTCCCAAAATATAACTAGCTCATATGTTTAAAAACATAACTCTTTCTGTAGTTTGAGATAATTACTCGAAAACTAGCCCAAAGGCTTTCTAGGAAATCAATGTTTCCTCTCTTGCTTAATTGTGAAAGCATTTACTCTTTACTTAAAAACTAGCTCAAAGGCTCTTTTGGAAATCAGTGTTTCCTTTCTTGTTTAAATGTGAAAACATTTACTCTTTGGAAATACTTAGTTCCCATATAATCTTTTGAAGAAACTGAACTCAACTCTTGCTCTTACTCAACTCAATGCTCAAGTCTTTAAAACAAGTTTAAAACAATTGTAAAAGACTTCTCAAAATAAGGTTCATGCCGAATTATGGATGTGAACGACTCAAATCAAGGTTTTTAATAACCATACGTAGAACTCAATACTCGGAACTCAAGAACTTCAATGATAATACTCATTTAAAGAATGCTCGACTCAGAGGGTTCATGCGGAATTATGGACATGAACAACTCAACTCAAGAACTCAAAGATACTTCTCATCTCAAGACTACTCGACTTATAGGGTTCATGCGGAATTATGGGAATGAACTACTCAACTCAAGGACTTCATGGATAACATGTAATAGTCCCATGATTAGGAATATAATCTCAAAAAGGGATTAGGAACTCAATACTCAAGACTTAGAACTTGAATATATTACTCCTCTCAAAGATACTCAACTTATGAAGTTCATGCGGAATTTATGGGCATGAACGACTCGACTCGTGGGTCTACATAATAACATGGAACTCGTGTGAACGACTCTTCTCATTCTCATACTTACTTCCTTAAAACTTAGTTCAAATTTATAGTTGATCTCAAAGGATCCACAATTGAACTCAAAGACTTTCTTGAACTCTATTCTTAACTCTCTCTTGAATTTGAATTATGAATTCAAGAGTTATGATTCATGATATAAAGGATCGCAATAACAATATAACAATTCGATAATTAGGAATAGAACTTTTAAAAGAAACATGAACTCAAGAACTCAAAATCAACTTATCTCAAGAATACTCAAATCTAGGGAAAGTATCCTAGATTACTCTTTTACTAATCTGAAAGTAGATGTAGGGCGTGAGGACGAACTAGTCAATCACTATGATAGCCTTACATACTTGGAAGAACAAGGTTCTTGAAGAATCTTGAAGAAGAACTTAATTAGAAGCCTTGAAACCCTAGCTTGAAGGTCCATGCTCGAGAAAACCTTTCTTGAAATTCTTGAATTAGTTTCTTGAAATCTCTATGACCAAGAATTATGATTTTAATTAGTGATTAATAATTGTATGGAGGAATTTGAGTTGAAAAGAATGGAATTCTTAGAGAAAGACTTAATTACCTTGAAGAATAATCTTGAATGGAGTCTTCTACTTTGATTTTTCCTTAGGATTTTGCCCTAGAGTTTGAGAGAGAAGAAAATGATGGATTAAAAGATGAAAATCTAATTGTTTTGAGGCTTTTATTAGTCAAGAAATGTGTTTTGGGTTTTCTTGGAGGTAAAAAAAACAAAAACAACCCTTTTTAATGATTTCCCGTTGGCTAATTTGTAACAACATTGTATATAGGTTGATAAAATAGTCATAATTCTTTACTTAGAAATTGGATTGACGCGAAATTGGTGGCTTGGAAAGTATATTCAAATACCTTTAATTTAATAGTTTATGGAGCACGTAACTCTTTATATTCTAAGAGATATGATTTTTTGAAGTTGACCCAAGTAGAATCTTACATCAAAACTTAATCGCTAAGGAAACTTCAATAACACTTATCAAGAACTCATCAAGAAATTAAATTGCTCAATATTTATGGATAGATTCGAAAAAGAAACTCATGATTGGTGTGTGGGTGAACAAACCCAACACTATGGAAGCTTGCATACCTCAAAGAACTAGGTTCTTGGCGAAATCTTGAATTTCTTGAACGAACGCTTGAAACTTTGAATTTTTTCTCCTCTTGAATCTTCTCTCTAAAACTCTAAACGCTTTTTGGGATGAATGAAACTAATTCTAATCAGTTTAGACTCCTAAAACCTTACTAAAAACGCTTAAATCTGATTGGGTAAGGAAAAGACCAAAATACCCCTCATATTTTCGGGTAACTTTCCTTAATTGGACAGCCCGACTTCAAACGATCATATATCCCTTATACGAGCTCAAAATTTAGCAAACTCGGTGGCATTGAAAAGATAATTCAAAGATCTTTCAATTTTCATCTTATGATACACCTAACTCATCCTGTATCGATAGTTATGGTTGTTTTAAGTTGACCCAAAACTCATAACTTAAGCATAACTTCCAAAAATTTAGATTTTGTTATTTCCAATTTAGTTCTTTTTGGAACTCAAGGTGCTACATCTAGTTACCTTAACACTTAAGAAATTTAAATTCCTCGGTAAAATCCTACTCACAACAAAGGATCGTTCGAGTCTTAACTCAAAAATTTTCTAGGGTGTTACAATCATGCTTCTGCCTGAACTTGTTATTTTGTATATGAAATTACAAGTGGGTGATAAGTCTGAAAATCCTTGTGAGTTGTATATCCTATTCAAGATGCTATTGCATACAGAGTTGCTCAATATATTTATGTCATGTTCGTTAATACAAGGGTGGTTCTTTAACTTATGGTCTCATGTTTTCAACAGTTATCTCCTCTTCTCTTCTCACCTTATAAAGTAATGTTTGGTTGTACATATTCTGAGAGTTTTATTTTCTTTTTATGTGACGAGACAATCAGTATCACATTTTTTCTGTGATTAGGGATAAAATTGATTTTGATGTGATCATTGATCCAAAGTAACCCCTCCCCCCATGGTTTATAGGTTAATTAAAAACTAATCTTGTGTTATATTCTAGGTGTTTTGATGATCCTCACAAATGCAAGGACCCGGTCCTTGGCAGAGTGTTCTCGTCCTGACTCAAAGTGAGGTACAACTGTAAAGCTGTCTTGTCAGGTTGGTTGTTGAAAAGTGCAGCGTACTTCACCAATAGGAAGAGCGGACGAGATTGTCTGTTTCAGTGGCTCACAAATGCAAGGACTCGGTGCCTGGCAAAGTTTTCTCGTCCAGATTTATAATGGTGTACAACTGTAAAGTTGTCCTGTCAGTGGGTTGGTGAAGTCGTCAGCGTACTTCACCAATAGAAACGAACGACATTGTTTGTCCAATGGACAATGATTCTTTTTGGTCGATATAATCAAAATGACAAACAACAAGAAGATTCATTCATTCGAAAAAGAGAAAGAAAGTTAGCAAGTCTTCTCAAGAACTCACAAAGAACATTGCAAGGGACCTGGTCCCTGCAAGACTGCGTATGTGAAAGGACGATAAGACAACTATCAGAAAAGCTGGCACCTCTGATGTGGTAGGTGCACGTCTTTTTAGAGAAGCAAACTCTCAGCCAATAGGGTTGTCTCAAGGAATTTGTGTTCATTTTGATATAGTCTCTTCTCACAAAACAAAAACTCAAGATTTGGCAAAAAAGTTCTGAATTTCTGAAAATTCATAAGCTCAAAAAGAAGAAGTCATCTTCAAGGAAGAACATTGCTCATCCTCAACAAAGGGACCTAATAGAGTGCTGAAGCATCTTTGTTGTATTTTTATCTTTGTGTCTTAAGTGTTTACATTGTAAATCTATTCCTGTGTTGTTGACACCCAATTTTGGCTCTCCCTTTTTCCTAAGATTAATTTCTCTATGATGTTTAGTCTTGACTATTTTTTTACATATGTATAAATAAATTTGGCACCAGTAATAGATTTGAAGACATTTTATTTCTCTAATTAAAAATACATATATACTCAAATTATTAAATAATAATTTATAATATTAATATAACAAATCTCTACTAATTTACAACTCCAAACAATCTTTCCTACGTACGTTGTTGGTTATAGTTGTGAGATCTACAATAGCACATATGAAAAAATATTTAAGTTGCGATATATATTTATATAAGTTTAAATATTTTTTTTTTATCATTCATTCTAATAAAATGTTAGTATATTAACTTTTCTTTCAAAATCCAAATAGTTTTTGCTACACCATTATTTGAAGTTTCCCTTTCGTTTAGTAGCGGGTTATTGCTACGAGTATTATATATATATATATGCACGTTTTTAGGAAATTAATCAAGACAAAGAAAGGGGATTGTTAAATTAATTAAGTGAAAAATTGTTTAAAGAATAGTATTATTTTAACCTATTTATTTATTTATTTCTTACCTAAACTAATTAAATACAACCCAACATACCCTGTGTCTCTCTGGCTCATTAACGACAAACTAGAGAACTTGATGAAACTCGCCGGATTTTGCTTCGGACCAACGGTTCGGCGGCGATGTCGCCATCTCAATCACATCCACGTCGCCTTTTTCCCTTTCCCATGGATTTGCAAATCCCTAAAAATCTCCTCCTTTATTGTTCGCCTGAGAAAAGAGGAGAAAATTCGATAACTACCAGATCGAAGCTCATACCCTTGAATTTGAGCCGCCAACGTCTCTATCCCCATCGTATCAATCTGAAAAGGTGAATTTGGATTATCAAGAATTCAAATTTCTGAATCTTAAAGCTCTTCTTGTGAACCATTTGAGCCTCAAAAATCAGCTCTAAAAGGGACCCTTAGGTTTCCCATTCAATAAAAGAAAAGAAGAGAAAGAGGAGGAGATATTAGAAAGCATTTAGCATTCCATTGCTCCCTCTTCGTTCTCATCTCCATCTTCTTTAATCAATTACTTTTTTCTAATCTTCTCGGAATATTGTAAGTCGAAGACGTTGGAGTTGGAGTCGTTAGCTTGGAACTCAACATTTGACAACCTCAATCGCTGCCCTACACAAGGTAAATCCTATCTCGACTTAGTTACAATAAGATCAATTGCATGAATTATTAGTTCTGTGAACAGTTTATGGATTCGATGCCTAAGTGATTAATAGATTCAAAAATGTGAAGTGAATACGATCTCTGATCGTTTGGTGATTTCCATATTAGATCTTTATTTTTTAGAGTTTGCAGCATGTGATTAGTTTGAAATAAACTTTATAAGTGTTTGATGTTTTAAGTATGGAAGATATACATTAACTTGGTCCCAAAATCATGGTTGCCCTCTGTCTATAGTTGTTGTTGCAGTTGTATCAGCGTGTTCCTTTAGAATACAAGGATAGCTATAATTGTATCTCTGTTTAGTCATTTTTTTTCACAAGGTAATTTTCAGCCTACTACTTTTATTTTGATAAAATCATAATATTTGTAATCTTAAGCTCGAGCTGGCAGCATCTATATATTTCGAAATTGTCACATGTTCTTTTAAGTATGGGATATAATCTTTTATAGCTAAATCAGGGGGCTGTTCTGTTTTAAATTGTCATGAAAAATGCAAAGCGAAAGCAGTTTCGAGTTCCTTGGTTCATTCACATTAAGTTTGCGTAAAATGTTTGTGACTTGTGATTTAAGTTGAGTTAAACTCTATAGAGTCGTGAGGTTTTAAGTAGGGATGTCTGCCATTTTTGTGCTGTCTCTTGGGATGTTCTAACGTCGCAATGGCTGTTTAGCACTTTCATACTCAGTTTTTTTTTGTGTTTTTTTTACAAGATGCAAGCAGCCCTCACTTCCGAAAGTATCATCATGTGTTTATTATTGTAATACCTGATTAGGATGTTGGCACACTTTTGTTACTGTCCTAACTATTTTCTGCGTCTGATCATATGTGTACAAGTGTTGGCTGCCTTTAATTTAACACAGAGATGCACTGAAAAATCCTAAACCTTGTGCAGACTTAGTTGTTTATCACAGAATTGTCGTAATTTTGTCTTGAAGGCTTAAGATGTAATTAGCTATTTGTTCGAGGTTCACTATTCCATTTATTTTTATTATGTACATATGGAGGTAGTAACCTGAACATTTCTTTTTTTTGGTTAGTTCGAACACTTACCGCTAAGGTGAATAACTTCCCGAATAAATGCTATCAACTTTTATCCACTTAATACATAGACTAGCTCAAAAATGATACTATTTTGAGATCTAAAAGCAAGGTAAAAAAAAAAAAAAGTTGCAGCCTTAATTTCAAGATAGACGATTTACTAATTAGCTTACGAATATGATTTTTCTTTACGTCTTCTTCATGGTTCAAAGGATTTAGTCCTACTTGAAAATATGTTACCATCTGTTATCATCTCTTTGATTTTTAGACTATTTTTTTTTAATTTTTTTTTCGAGATGATGGGTATTCATGTGTACATATCAATAAATGGGTAGCAGACTATGTTTGTGGGTTTCTTTCTTTAAATGACTCTCTTCTTGGTTCCTCTTTTGATACATGATTAAGCTACCTTTAATTTTTTTTTAAAAACTAATTTGCAACAACATGGTAGATAGTTAAACTTTAGAGTTTAATATATGTGTTTAACCATGAGTTCATGGCCGTTTAAGATATGGTTTTAGCTAAGTACTCGCCTATTCAGACCATATATAATTTAGGATTATTTGTACCCTCTAATCTCTCCAAGTTTGTACCTTATTTGTTTACCAAAATGTGAACTGATTGTATTGAAAAGAATCATCATGTGCAATGAATCCCTATGTTTAAATTTGAATACAATTTCTTATGATAAATATATATTTCCATTAATATTATTTGAGTCTGCTCACTGCTTTAGACATTGTTTGATCACTTAGATTGCAATCTAATCTTTTATCTCCTTTATTCCATGTACACTCGGGAGCTGGAGTTCTATTTTGGAACTCGTTATTGACCGAAAATATTGGGTCAACAGCTATTAGGACTATTGTAGCGCTCAAGGTCTAAATCATCGAAAGCTTGTTCCTCCAATAGGAACTTATAGTATCTAGCTCCTTACCTTCCTCATTACTTTTTATTTGTACTTACTTAACTAACTTTGTATTACTCCGAATATGTGTTTTGTGTAGCTTTTTGATAAAAAAATTGATATATTTATTTGGTCTAAAATAATCTAGAGTTCATTTTATTTGGTCGATCTCTAGTTCATCTGACACTTATCGATATAAAATAACGACATGTTGTTTAACCATTTATTTAGACTCATAAAGCAAAACCTTTTTTTTTATATATAAAAAGGCTAAATTTGATGCAAGTATAAGTTTAAAATATATGTATAGGTATATACGCCTCTTTAGGAATTAATTCAAAAAATGGTTAGCTATAGCCTTGGTTTTTTTTTGTCATCTTAATTGGAATTTTAAAATAGGCAATAATTTTAAACTAGGAAGTGTCGCAAGTAACTCAACCATTAAATTCATCTTTATTTAACTTGATATTACAATTGTTATTTTTATTTTTTAATTCATCTTTCTAATTTTTATATTTGAGATTTCAGATTTTTGAAAAGAAAAACGCAAGGTATATTTATTGTACATATGTTACTATTACAAGGTACATATATATTTATATGTCATACGCAAAAAGGTACAAAATTCTATATTTTATACTTAGTTTTCTCTATACATGACTTAGTATTTTGTTACCCTTTATATTATTTTTCTATTATCTACTATCTCTTTTACAAAGTTACTTATTCATTTTATAATTTATAAATCCCTATACTTTCATATACATATTATTTTACCACACATAATCTATTGTCAATTCTTCCAACATGTAAATAAATAATGAATATTTATATGTTTTAAACAACCTATGTGTACATACCACACTTAAGATCACAAACTTTATATAATATTTTAACATTTAGTATCATTATTATTTGTTGTATTTGTTTACTTTTAGAAAACTCCATTTTATGTTTTTCCATTTAAAAACATATTTTACACATACTACTACATATTTATACTTGATTATTATCTCATTTTATTTTATTTTCTTTCACGTCTTAATTCTATATATAAATAAAAACGACAAATTTTTCATATCCTTTAAACTCAACATTTATTTTGGATATATTTATATAAGATACATCTATATTTTTCAACATATAAAATTATCATACAATTTAGTACATTTATTTATTACTATATGATAAACATACTACTGTAATTTTATCTAATACACATATATATTTCGTACCTTGTATTTTACTCTTTTTCTTAAACTAATAAAATTTACTTACCATTGATTTTAAAGCAAATAAATAAACAAGTTTTCCTAATTATAGTTTCCTAAATTGAGTTTAAGGACTATCTTCGGATAGGCTCTGAGGGGTGCTTAACACCTTCCCCTTGAGTAACCAAAACCCTTACTCAGAACCTCACTGGTTTCGCAAATCAAAACAGAGTTTACATTTACATATTTAAAAATGGTTTTCCTAATATTTTCCTTAAAATTTAGGTGGCGATTCTAAAACAAACAAAACAATTTTTTTCCAAAATCAGAGTGTCAGCCATATTATGTTGTGAACTGTTTCGACTAAGTTCGAAATAGGGTGCGACATGTGTTATAAAGGTATTAGATCTTTTTTCGGTTCAAACAAAAATCTAAGTCAGTTAGGGTTAACTGGTTTAGTGGGCAGCATTATTGCTGCTTAGTTGAAGTCTAAATCATCTAGAGTTAGGTGGTTTAGTGGGAAACATTATTGGTGCTTAGTTGAAGTCTAAATCATCTAGAGTTAGGTGGTTTAGTGGGCAATAGAGTTGTTGCTTAGTTCTTTCTTTGTAGTAGAGTTGTTACATTGAGGGGAAGGGATTTAGAGTTAAATTCCTAGGTTGCAAGAGTTTTTAATCTGAATCGTTGTTCCGTTTGAGTGAAATGGAGTTTGAGTTGAAATCCTGTGAGTACAGGTTGTGGTTTTCACCGCCCTTGAGCAAGGGGGTTTCCACGTAAAATCCTTGTGCCTAATTTGCTTTGAGCTATTTATTTTCTGCATATATTTCAGTTATTGTTCTTGCTGCCTGGTCTCATATATGTTTCTGGTTCTAGGATGATCAAAGGAGACTTTGCCTGTATGCTGCTTTATTTTTGCCATTCAGTGAGACCATTTATAGAGATAACAAAGCCAAAAAGGTAAACTCTGGACCATCAAAGACTCCATCCAGGCAGTTGGTTTGAGTTGATCGCTTCCAGTCTGCTTCTTTTATGTGACTTGTACAGTTCTTATGATTCCATCTAGGGTGTGTTTTGCTTATGATTGATGTTATTGGACATTTTGTTTCTAAGCAGAAGAGAAATCATGGCCTAAAGATGCTAATTTTTATGTAGTTGTAACCTCTTTTTGTGAACTTGATAATGTTATTTGTGATTTGTTTTGGTCGATAAATACTAACTCTGGTTGATGCTGATCAGATTCCAGTTGTCAATTATATTTTTCGCAATTCTCTCAAGTTGAAGGCCAGTGATGCGGAAACAGTGAGTGATTCTTCATGCGACTGTTTCATGAATTTGATTGAACCTTGAACATTAAACCTAGTTTTTCTTGTGACTCTCTACATCAAGAAACTTTGGCTCCTGTCTTGCTGCTCTCTTTCCCCTTAAGCACTCATCTTCAGTGTTGCTTCAGAGTTTGGATCGATTCGGTCGAAGCCAGCCATAAAAGATAATAATAACTTAGCCTTGTTCAAATTCCTTTGTTGTATCCCATGTCAAAGTCTTTTCTCACTTCCACACTTATTTAGTGTGGTTCTTTGATGAATTAAGGGTTATTGTGGAGTATGACTCCCACCAAAATGTTTCACTATATTAGAATAGTAACATTTTGCTTACATCGGTGTGATGTGCATGTTGCTTTTGTAGAAACCACATACTTGATTGAATTGTAGATCTTTGTAACCTATGAGCTTACCTTAATTTCCAGGTCTGGAGAAGGTTTGGGAAATGAAACCACTGGTTAATGGAAAGAAAATTATGAACATTTTGCAGATTAAAAGTGGAGGGCCAGTTGTTAGAGAATGGGTATGCCACTAATACTATTTTCTTAACCAGAGTTTAATTGGTTATAAGTATTTACTCATAGTTTAATTTTCCTCTGCAGCTACAAAAATTGCTGGTGTGGCAGCTCGCACACCCTTCTGGTTCAGCTGAAGAATGCCTTGATTGGATGAAGCAAGCACAGTCAAAACGTGCAAGAACCGAGTAGTTTTGAACTTCAATCATATACAGTAAGAGAAGTATTGCATAGCTGACGGAAGAGAAGACGCAAGGTGTGAGATGTTGCTCGACTTGACCCTTATATGCAGAGAAAGAAATAGGATAACAGTAAAGGATTTTGTTCAATTGATGAATACCTACCCATGAGGTTTTGGTAGGTATAGCATAACCAATTGTTGATAGCAGGTTAGAACCAAAATTTTCCCTTTTCTCCACTCTGTTATCCTAGAATTATATACTGCTTTGCTTTCATCTGAGAATTTGGAATAATGTGAAATGCTTTGAAATTTGGAATAGCAGGCAAGTTCTGTTGAAATGCTTTGAAATTTGGAATAGCAGGCAAGTTCTGTTGAAATGCTTCAGAGAACGTTTCTATACATTCTGTTGTCTTTAAAAAATCATTCAATTTTGCCGAGTTAGCTTCCATGGTCATTTTAGCCGGAACTATAATTTTAAGGTTGTATGACATTGCTATACATGTTTAGGAGTGTACATGAATAGGTTGGTTTACCTTAATTTAAGTGTCTATAAGTATAACTACAAAATATATCTATCTTATTATCAGCAATTATAACTGAAACAATACAAATACTACAACATCCTCTCAACTCTAAATCATGAATACAAGATAAAAACTTACTCGTAAATTACGGTGCATATTGTAGATTGTGTCTAGTAAAATTGTTTTAAACTTAATATTTATATCAAATCAAATAAGTTAATATTAATAATTAAGTTAAATAAAAAATATATATTAAATTGTAATGTATTGAACTTTATTTGAAATTACTCTGATAATGTTGAAAATAATTAAAAAAATAAAATCAGAATATATAATATTGAAGAATGCATGCATAATATTCTACTGTAAATGCTTGCTAGCTGGAGCTGCACTAATTCTTATTCTAATGATGATATCACCAGTTGACTTTCAACGTAATGACCAGATCTATGTTACATTATTGTAAAATGTCATTCCATTATAATACAAAATACAAAATATATATAATCATGAAGTTTTCTAGCTTGACAAAACTTAGGAATAGTTTCAAAATCGAATCGAAACTGATAGTTTGGATTGAAAAATAGTTATTAACTTATCGATAATGGATCATTGGTTTAGCGATTTCGGTAACAATTTTGATTTTTTTTCGTCGGGCTATTGATTCTAACGGTTTTAGGTTTTTACTTAATGGGCTAACTGACAACCCGATAGTAAATAAATTTTTTTATATTTATACTATCTAGTATATAAAGTTCTCGACTTAGAGTTTAGTTTCATATATTTATTTTAGGTTGTCTCAAATTTACGATTATTGTACAATGTGACAGTGTTTGCTTTTGAGGAAAAGACAATCGGTCGATCAACTCCTGTGTATGGTTCATTTGATTTGTCACCTAGTTTCTAAGTGATTTTCAATTATTTTTTTTCAACTATTAAAAATTAAATCGATAATGATTAATAACTAATACACCAATAACCGATAAATCATTATCTTAATAATTCTATAACAGTTTAGCATTTCTACAATCTGATAATCAATAAGTTAAACTAATATACTTCAAAATCAAACTGAATCGACCAGTACACAACCCTAGCTAGGAATAAGTAAGATGTCACATAATTCTTTTTATACACTAGATTTTCGATATAGATTGTTTGTTTATATAAAATAATTTTTTAATATATAATAATTTGTAAGCTTATGTCAAATTTTTTGAATTCCTAATAATCATTGCCCTGTCCCCACCCCATCCCACATGGTACGGATCCATTTCACCTACTAGTCCAGTACAACAATAGGTAGCGAATAGTGACCAACGAGATTAGAACAAGTCAAAAGAATAGCAAAGACGTGTTTTTATGCAATTGGCAGCCAATAGTGACCAAAGAGATTTAAAATAACGTGTTTTTATGCCTATAAATATTTGAGTGAAACATTATTATTCCCTCAACACATCACAAAGATAATAAACATCTATAATTCTTTCAACAAACTTTGTATTTTAATTTCAAAATGACAAGTTCAAACAACTCTTTTGTTGCTGTATTTTCTCTTCTTCTACTCTCTACCATGCAATGTCATGCACAACTTTCTTCCACATTCTACGACCGAACTTGCCCTAATGCTCTCACCACTATTCGTACAAGTGTAAGACAAGCAATTTCAAGGGAACGTCGTATGGCTGCATCCCTCATTCGTCTTCATTTCCATGATTGTTTTGTTCAGGTTAGATATATACATTAATCTATATGTTTATATATCTAAGTACTTCTATTGGTTTGTTGACATGCATAATATATACTAATTAGTTATAAATAATTTGCGGCTTTAACTTTTATAGGGTTGTGATGCTTCTCTCTTGCTTGATGAAACTCCAACGATTGTCAGCGAGAAGACTGCGCTGCCAAATCTTGGATCAGTTAGAGGCTTTGGTATTATAGAAGATGCAAAAAGAGAGGTTGAGAAAACATGTCCTGGAATTGTATCGTGTGCTGACATACTTGCAGTTGCTGCTAGGGATGCATCAACTCT